>PVLC010035783.1:0-16163 GCA_004027655.1 Graphiurus murinus | reverse complement strand
AAAAAAAATTTTGAAACAGGGTCTTGCTAAGTTATGGCACACTGGCCTCGAATTTGTGATTCTCCTGTCTCAGCCTCCCAAGGATTTAAGACATACGCCACCATGCCCGGCTGTTCTCTTTCAATCCAGTTTCACCCCGTAATTTGAAACCTCTATATTCTGGCTCATGAGGATGCTCTCTAGAATGCCCCCCTCATTTTAAATCTGTCAAAGCTCTAATTATCTCTTAAAGCCCAACTTAATACAACTTCTTTGTGGAGCCTGCTCAAAATTTCCAACACAGTGAATTACTCTCTCTTGAGTGCTCCACTGACAATTTGCTTATGTGTCTATAGAATACTGTTCTGAAGACAGGAAGCCTACCTATGTCATTTGTTCATGTTTAATGCATTGTGCACCTCAGATGTAGTAGGTGCTCAGGAAATGTCTGCTGAATTAATCAATGACACAACAAGTAGATCATTGGAAATGTATCTTCTTAGGAACAGGACTAATCATGTGGGTATCTTTGGTTCTTGGGATGATTCCTGGCACAGAGCAGGCCCCCAAGAGTTATTGGTAAGTGATGGAAATAGACTGCTACCTACGTAACTGATAGCATAATAGAAGGTAGACTCAGACTGGAGATAGGGGTTTTGGGTTTGGTGTTAAACACTGTTGCTACTAGGTTTTTGACTCTTGGTAAGCTGCCTAAGCTTTGTAAAGTTAGATTTATTCAGTAAAAGAGAGATGATATTATTTACCTGAAGAGGTTATTGTGATAATTAAGTGAATGCTATGTGCAAGTGCTCAGAACTTTGTCAAGTGTTAGGTAGAAGAGATGGGTGAATAAAGAAGTGCTATAAAAGAGGTGAAGGGGAAATACCAGAGACATGAGGAAGGGAGGGAGGGAAGGAGGGATGAGGGAGGCAGGATGGGAGATATGCCACCCTGGTTGGTGGCAATAAGAATTTGGGAGGCTTTTTGAAAGAGGCTAATATCTAGAGAGGGGTTTAAAAGCAGGACAGAGCGCTCAGAAAGTATAGTGGAATTAGTTATTCCCTGGTTCAGTCATATGGAAATATAATCTAATACATTTTCTGCTGTCTTAAATGTTGTGCTCAATGAAAATCAATTTAAAAAGAATGAGAGAAGACCAAATTATAAAATAGCAAAACTATCCATTGGCAAGGAAGTCTAAATTCAGATTCTCTTCTCATAAAAGGGATTTTGAGGGGCAGGCATGGGAGGGAGGGAGGCGGTTATTGAAAGGTAGGTGTAGCATCCTAAGACTCAAAAGTGCTCCCTTAACTCATTTCCTCCCTTGATGTGGTCAGGAAGTGCTTTCCGGAAAGCCTGGGCAGGTTTAATGCAATTATGCAGTGTTGGCCTCCCCAACTTGGCCATGTGCTGGGCTGCTCCAGCTGGCCCCACACAAGAGAAAGCAAACTTCAGCTGCCTCCCCTCCCCGGGGCCATTGTTTTAGCACTCTGCAGAGAAGTGTTCCAGCGGCTGATCGGAGCTGCTTAAGCTGTTTAATTGAATGAATTCAGCCTCATATAATAGGATCTAGGTCTTTAAGCATTTCTGTCTGGTGCACCGGATATTGGGCCGTTGGGCTGCTCTAGTTACCCGGCCCTACCATGGCCCCCACCTCTCTGCTGTCCACACTCACATTATGTTGCAAACCTCTGCGGGCCCAGAATAGCACTGATGAATACTCTCCATACTGATTCAACTGAGTCTCAGCATCTCTTAGAGGGGGACGCTATCAGTTATTTGAATGAAGTCTGAGCAAAAAAAGATTCCATATGGAGGAACTAATATAATTTTTCTCATTTCCATGAAGAAGTAGGGGCATAATCACTATGTAGGAATCAAGTCCTTCAATTACATCTTGGCCTCATCTATTTGGGCAAGCAGCAGACTGGCCACATGATGATGGCTCAGGCCTTGAAGAAGTCAGAAGGGGGGGGGGACTAATAAGAACCTTGAAAAATGGGTTGGTTTTATTTAGCCTCATTCTCTATCAATTCAACCTTCATACTGATGTCTGAGTGAAATTTCTTCCCTTTCTTTTAAATGTATAATTTACCAACACAGACATAACAGATATTAAGTGTATAGTCATGAGTTCTGACAAATACACACACCCTGATATGGTTTGGATATGGTTTGAGGGTCACCCAAGGTTTCATGCACTGAAATTTAATCCTACTTGTGAGGTATTAAGAGGGTGCAAGCTTAATCCGTCTATGATATTTAGAGGTGAGGTCCATGAAAAGTAATTAGAATTAGATAAAGTCATTAGTGTGGACACTTACGATTAAATTCTGGTTGCTTTATAAGAAGAGGGAGAGAGAAAAGAAGACACACACACATATAGGTATATATGTGCATATATATATATATGAGAAATAATTAGATATTGTCTATCAAAGGAATAGTTTGACTTGGGCTCCATGTTGTAAAACTGCCATTGTGTAAGTTTACATGTGCTTGTAGAGTTGTAAAGATAACATTTCCTGGAAATTGTGGGTGCCAGCACCCCCCCATATCCTTCAGCCAATGGCATAAAGATTGTGAGGCTATGTTCCTACCAACAGGAGCACAGTACAGGAGCCCCATGCTGGAAATAATACACCCAGCAAGTTTCCTCCATGTTGTTCTTGCACACCTGACCTTACTGGAGGCAGGACCTCTTTTTGCAAAAAGTACAATTTGCCTTACAGAGCTGCTTTTGAATATGTCTTTTTTTTTTTTTAACAACACCATAAAAATTTACTTCTAACATATACATACATACAAGTGCATACCCCCCATCTCTTACATGTGATTCCATACACCACATCAGGAATAAACCTCTTTTCCATATAAAGTAGCCTGCCCTTGATATTTTCTTGTGGTAACATAATGGACAAATACACACCTTAACACAGCAGTAAAGATATACAACATTTGTATCATCACATAAACTTCCTTTGTACTCTCTTTCAGTACAAATTTCCCATCTCCAAAAGGCAATTACTATTATTTCCAGCACCATACATTAATTTTCCTGTTCCAGAAGTTCACATAAGTATAATCATAAAGTCTGTTCTCTTTTAAGTCTGGCTTCTCTGCCCCCAACTTAATGTTTTTGAGATTTACTCAGGCTGTTGTGCTACTTTATACCTTTTTACTAGTGAATAGTAGTCCATTGCCTATATCTACCACATGGAATAATCTTCCTAAAACAGGAAAATGACTCTTCTCTGTGGTCTTGAGAAGAGGATGATGCCTACGTGCTTGGCTGTCCCAGCTTCAGAACAGTGCTGCACTCTGTGGGTACAGGATTTAAGAGGGCAAAATGATAAATTCATTGGTTGGATTAATATTCTGGGCATTTAACATTTCCAGGACAGCTTTAACAGCCCACAGGAATTAGGGTCTCTTGACATTCAGTAAAACTGACTGGAAGAAATCATGGCAGTGTAGGGTTATTTCTTCACTGCCAAATCCACCTTCATGATCCATCTATGATCATGTAGGGAACTCCTTCTCAGACTTTTGAGAAATTGTGAGCCTCTTATGGGAAACTCAACACATATGCAGTTCAGCATCTTTTATATATAATTCGCATACCATAAAGTTCACTCTTTCCTATATAAAATATTTTTATGATTTTAATTATTTTATTTTAAAAATTTATTTATTCAAAATTTAGTTGGCAAAGAATAGTTGTATATAATATGAGGTATAATATAATAGTTGTATATAATTATGAGGTATTTAGATGTTTTAGTATGTAGACATTGCAGAATGATTAAATCAAGATAGTTGGTACATCTATTACTTCCATACTTTTTTGTGGTAAGAACATTTGAAATTTACTTAGTTATTTTGAAATATATAACATATCATTGTTAACTATAGTTGTCATGCTGTGGAATACATCTAAAAAATTTGTTCTTTCTTGATTCTTAAACTTTGGATCCTTTGATCAACAACTCCTAGCCCCCAGCACATCACTCCTTGACCCTTTGGAAACCAGCCTACTCTCTACTTCTATGATTTTGATTTATTTATTATTTTTAGATTCCACATATAGGTGAGATCGTATGGTATTTCCTATGCTTGGTTCATTTCAGTAAGAATAATGTGCTCCAGGTTCATCCATGCTGTTGTAAATGACAAGATGTTCTTTTAAAAGAATGAACAGTATTCTATTGTAATCTTTATCAATTCTTCTGTCCATAGATGCGTAGGTTTGTTCCATTTCTTGGTTATTGCAAATAATGCTACAATGAATATGCATGCACATATCTCCTTGACATACTAGTTTCATTTCCTGTGGACATACACCCAGCAGTGAGATTTCTTGATCCTTTAGTAGTTTATTTATTTATTTTTTAATTTTTGAGAAAGCTCCATCCTATTTTCCATAATGGCTGTGCTAATTTCACCAATAGTATGCAAATGTTCCCTTTTATTTACATCTTTGCCAACATTTATTTCTTATCTTTTTGATAACCATTCTAACATGTGTCAGGTAATAGCTCATTGTGGTTTCAACTTATATTTCCCTGATGATTACTGATGTTGAACATTTTTCTATATTTCCTTTGGCTATTTGTATGTCTTCTTTTGAAAAATGTCTATTTAGGTCCCTTGCCCATTTTTTTTAATAAGTCATTTGTTTTTCTTGCTATTGATTTGTTTGAGTTCCTTATCTATTTTGGATATTAGCACCTTATCAGATGTTTGGTTTGCAAATATTTTCTCCCAGTGTGTAGGTTGTTTCTTTACTCTGTTGTTTTCTTTGTTAAAGCTCACCATTTTAAAGTGCATGTTCAGTGGTTTTTTACTATATTCAAAAAATTGTGTAATCATCACCACTAATTCCAGAATATCTTTATCATTCTAAAAAGAAGCCCCAGCCGGGCGTGGTGGCGCACGCTTGTAATCCCAGCATTCGGGAGGCTGAGACCAGAGGATCCGGGTTCGAGGCCAGCCTCAGCTACCTAGTGAGGCACTCCACAACTTAGCGAGACCTGGTTTCAAAATAAAGAATAAAAAATAGGGCTGGGGATATAGCTCGGAGGTAGAATGCCCCTGAGTTCAATCTCCAATACCGCAAAAATAAAATAAAATAAAAATAAATAAATAAATAAATAAAATAAAATAAAAAGAAGCCCTATACCCATTAATACAGGACCCCAATTTTAGGCAAACAAAATAAAAATTTTAAAATGGATCACAGAATACTGTATTGTGAGAAGATACAGCTTTATAAAGCAATAATTTTTTCATAATTATTTCATATCAATATATCAATCATATAGCAATAATTATTTCATATCAATCAGAAGGATAAAATCATATGTAATCTACTAAGGTTATTATACCAGGATCAGTAACAGATTGCTTCAGCTGTGCATCAGATTTTACAATCAGGTAATTTTTCTTACTCTGCATATCTGTTATGCTTTGTATCTTAAACAACTCCACATAGCTCATGTGTTGAAAACTTTGTCCCCAGTGCAGCAGCGTTCAGAGTTGGGGCCTTTGGGAGGTGTCTGGATCATGGGGGTCTCTGGCCTCATGAATGGATTAATGCATTCATGAATTCATAGCTTAAAGGGTTTGGGGGAGGGGCTTTGTTATAAAAGCAAGCTCTCTGTCTCTATCTATCTCTCTCTCTCTGCTGCCTGGTCTCCATAGCTGAGCAGCTCTGCTTTGGCATGTGCTCCCCACCAAGATGTTCTGCCTCACCACAGGCCCACAGTAGTGATGGAACCAAGCTACCATGGACTGAAACCTCCAAAACCATGATTCAAAATTAGCCTTTCTAGGACCAAGTAAGTTAATGAAAGTGTGACTGGTTGAAAAACTCTCGTAGATCCATTCAATGGAATACTATTCAACTGTAAAAGAAAAAAAAAAAAGTAAAATATATTGCTAAGTGAAAAAAGCAAGGTATAGAAAAGTCTGCATAACAAAATATGATTCATCTAATGAATTATAAGTCTGAACCAAAATAAAATAAAACAACTACCTGTAAAAAGGGGGAGAAAATATAGAGGAGGGAACTACCATAGAAGTTAATTCTCTCTAAATATGATTTGTGGTATAGTTTTGATTTTGAAATCATTTAAATTTTCAAAAAGAGAGAAAAAGAGACCAAGAAAGAATAAAAATTGTAGTGATTATATTGTTAATAAGCATACTGGTATTGTTATTCCAAAACTATTATACCTGCTGTAGCATATGCTACACACACAATTTGAGCAAGACATGGAAGAGGGAGAGAAAGAGCACAAAAAGAACACAAATTTGACAGTCTCTACATTTGCTTCCCATACACAGGACACACAGGGATCAGAGAAACATGTTAAATGACATCAAGGAGATGTATGCAGTCCACCACAAATATGGAATGTGGAGAAGTTGACAAGGCAATGCCTCAGTTTATTCAATGAACTAATTACAAAGGAAAAAAAATGAGTGTGTGTGAGGCAGTGACTATAGATTACAAAAGATTTGAGACATACTAAATAAATTCTTTGCTATTTCTTTCATTGAGAGGTGGCATCCAATATCCCTCTCCTTACATCTGAGCTATTCTTGATGATTTGCTTGACTAATAATAGAATGTGGTGAAAATGGTGTTCTAGGGACTCCAGGGCTAGGTAGTAAGAGGCCTGGCAAATGCAGAATAGGCCTCTTGCAGTGGCCTCTGAGATTCCTGAGGTTACACTTAAAAGTCCAAATACTCTTAGACCAGCATGCTGGAGAGGCCAGCATGTGTGGGCTCAGGCATAGTCCTGAGAAGGATTCCCTTTTGCATCTGCCAAGCGCACCATTGTCAACATCATATGGACCAGAAGGATCACCTAACCAGCTGTGCTCAAATTACCAATACCCTAATATTGTGAAATATAGCAAAATAGTTCTTTTGAGCTCCAAGTTTTAGACTGATTTATTATGTAATTGTAGATAAACAGAATAACATCTACTGTTTATAGGTGGAAATGAAGATCTAATGTTACTATAATATAGTTTTGCAGGGGTAAAAGATGAGAAGAAAAACAAGGGACATATTTTTTTTGGAGGGTGTTGTACAATTTGTAAGGTGACATTGTATTATGATAGTAATACTTTTAAATCATGTGAGGAATTAATTTATTTGCTTTATTTGAGATTTCAAATCTGGTGAGTGACAGGAAATTGGTTTGTGAAGAAAGAGAGAAAAAAGATGCATAATTATTCTTTCATTATGAATGTGCATTCCTGACATCTCTGAGGACTAAGATTTTCCTGCAGGGACCATGATTAAAGTTACAAAGAGGAAAACAAAATGAGTAAGTCAGCTTTTGATCCTGCTGCTATATTTACCCACAAAAAGGAGGCAGCTCTCAGGTGGGCTTTTGTCTAAGTAATGTCCTGAAATCCAAGTGTAAAAGAACAATATGAAATCTCAATTCTCCCAAACGGTTTGGGGCGAGTTCAGCCCTTGAGCCCCTGGGGGGCTTGGTTCCCAAGGAGACTAATCCCACTTGCTCAGCATTAGGCATCACTGGGAGAAAGAGCTCTAGTTTGGAGTTCTGCAGAGCCCCCAGTGCGGGCTGGAGCCGGGTCCTTCGGTTCTATAGGAAGTGAAATGTATTGATGTCAAAGCCACTCAAGTGAACATGCTCACTCAGGGGGGAGGAGGAGGGGCCATTGGGCCTGGCAGGAGCTGGCCACTGACATTACTGAAACCAATTTTATCCCAGATAGACCTCTTTCCTAAAGGAAAGGAGATCAAGAGGAAAAAGGAACTGAGCCCATGAGGCAGAGTATACATGGACAATTTAGTTGACTAATAGAAGCTCTAGGGACTTAGTTTGGTCTCGGGTATATAATTATTTCTGTTTCAGGCAGAAGTTGTTCTTTGTTGCCTTCGTGGCTACATTTCCTCACAAATGCCATTGCTTTCATTTAGCTATGATTATGTCCAGGGTATTCTCTCTGGCAGAGGTATTGCTTATTTGTTTGACATACTCAAATACATCATTTAAGTCTTAGATCAAACACTACCCATCTATGTGGATGTCATTTCTTTGGACAGACTCAGGGGTATTTTTATTCTATCAACTATGGTACCTTTAATTTACTTCCACTGAGACATGGGTCACATTACATTACAATGGCCTGTTTGCATGTCTGTCTTTCCACCAGAAGAGTAAGAATGATAGTTTCTTTATCTCTGTGTCTCCAGTACTGACATGGTGCTGACAATGCTGTGGGTATCAACATCTTTCTGTTGAATGAATAAATGGCTGAATGGATATTTATATATAAGGATCAATCTTGTGAGATAAGCTAAGCCATAAATATCTTATTTTTGTAAAAGGAGCTTTATTTATTTATTTATTTATTGCAGTACTGGGGATGGAACCCAGGGGCATTCTACCTCTGAGCTATACCCCCAGTCCTATTTCTTATTCTTTATTTTGAAACAGGGTCTCACTAAGTAGCTGAGGCTGGCCTTGAACCCAGATCCTCCTGTCTCAGCCTCCCAAGCCTGTAAAAGGAGCTTTATGGCTGACAGAGGACTTTTCATTTTTATTTTCTTATTGATTTTCTATCAGATAGTTTCACATTATTATTCTATTTTGATTAAATAAGAACATTGAAGTCCAGGGGGTGAGTTTTTTATTATTGGATAATAAAGGCAGGATTAGATTTCAGTCTCTGGCTATAGGTTTAGCATTTCCTCCACTATACGAAATTTACAATGTCTTTTTCTAAGTTATAAAAACCTATAAATACAGCTGCTCTCCTGCATTTGAAAATAGGTACTCACTCTGTTGAAGGCAAAGGACAAATGCTGATTTTATAGTGTGATGGGCTGGTAAGGAGTCAAGAGCATGGACATTTGTTGGTACTTTCATATGCCCAATCTCACAGCAAGCTCTAGGATCTGAGATGATCTCCAGTCTAAAGATGACAAAAGTAAGGCAGGTATTATCTGCCTGTTATGTCATGCAATTATCACAAAAACTCAAAGAACAATTATGACATTCTCATTTTTCAGATGAGGAATCTCAGCCTTAGGAAATGAGCTGACTTGTCCAAGGAATCTCACCTAGCAACAGGCAGGACCAGACCTGGGACCTGGCCTCATTTTATTTCAAATTAACTTTGATGCTTAGCAGTCCAATCAATGGTCTGGAAACGAAGATAAATGTACGCATGAATCTTTTCATATCACATTAATTTTGAATATGATTGTGTTAGGATTTAGGTTTAAGAGGTTTTTCAGACTAAAGATGTAAATGTAGAGTCTGCTTCTGGTATTTTGAGCTGAACTTTAGGCCATCTCAAATGGAATGTGGCCATCTTTGAACTCAAATGAAAGGTACATGATAACTGAATCAATTTGAATTAAAAGCCAAAAAGTTTGATTCAGATGTGTTGCCTTGAGAAATCGCTACTTCATCTCTTGATGAATCATCTTTCTCCTTCGGCTGTATGCTCAAGAATGTTTCTGCTCTAGCCAAAAAATGGGGCTCATAGAAAAGAGTTTTAAAAGATATGGTCTGTACCTCCCCCATGCAGATTCTGTACCCACACTATAATAACTTATTTAGAGCATGCCTTAGCATGTGCACAGTGTTTTCATGTATGTGATCTAATTTAGTCATTATGAATACCTTGTGACAAAGAAGACATATAAGGGAATATGGCCACTTGTGTGTGTGTGTGTGTGTTTCAGAGAGGTGAGGTTGAAAACTCACCCAGGCTATGGGACAGCCAACAGATAAGAATCTATACAGGGTGTTTCACCTAGGTACCATAATTGCCCTTTCAGGTGGGCTGTATCTTACCTGCATTTAACAAGAAGCTCAGCAAAGCATGGTTGCTGGTTTGTCCAAAGCCACATACAGAAGAGAAAGGATTTCAACCCATCACAGGGCTACTACTGAGTGGGGAGGCTAACGCCAGATCAGAAGTCTTTTCTGTATCACCTTCCACACTCTACTATATTGCTCATTTTCTCTATTCCAAGAGGAATATCCAGGTAGAAGTGGGTTTAATGTCAAGGTGATTTTCAAAATGCAATGGAAATCCCAGAAGGTCAACACAAATGACATGACAGGTAAGAAGTTCCAATTCACTTTTTGTCCTAACATGCTGAGAGTTTTACACACACCAGAGCTCCCTCTGAGGCAAGAGGCGGCTCAGTGAGTATGATTCTTTTTTTCTCTCCCTCTTGCTGTCTTTCTACTAAGAGAAGATGGACCGTCTGCTGACCACAATTTACTATATGCTAGTTACTTTTAACAATCAAGGGGTAGAACAAAGAGCATTGGGCGTGTGTGTGTGTGTGTGTGTGTGTGTGTGTGTGTGTGTGTGTGTGTGTTGGGAGAATTCTGGTTAGATCTTAGGACTAGGGCAAGAGCTCAAAGAAATACTCGTTTCCCTCCCAGATGAAAAAAGCAAGGCTGAGAGAGAATCCAAGTTCTGTCAAGTCTTGGGGATGACTTTGTAATCAGACTGGACTGGATGTGGCCTTGGCCAACTCACTCTGCAGCACTGTTTTTCTCCTTTGTTGAATGATGACACTAGTAATTAACCCGCTGTTGTTCAAGGATTAAATGAGGTAATGTATGGGCCATGCCTGGCACAGGCAAGTACCCAATAGCTGGTGGCTATTGTTACCAGAGCTGGGACAGACACTCACATCTCTGGACCACTGCCTTCCCTGCCTGGGGACAGTCTCCCGCTGGAGTTTGAAAACAGGCCATCTCCCCCTCGCCCCGGCTTGTGAAAGCTGGCCAAAAGAAACACCCCGGGGCAAGGTGAAAGGAAGGGGTTAAAGCTTGAGAAGGCCCAGAAAACTGGAAAAGCTACGATCCCCACTTCCCCGCCCCACCAAGCGGGCCTAAGTAAGCCCCTCCTCTCCACCACCGGGGCGGTCGCCCGCGCTCCCTCCCTCCGCCTCTCGCTTACAAGATCTAATGAGCTCCCCCGGGAGGCTGAGCCGCGAGCTGGGCCGGGAGCTGGGAGGCAGCGCCGCGCCGGGGCCGGAACCGGGCCTGGGCCGCGGGCAGGAGCCGGCCGGGGGCGCCGGGGAGCCGCGGCGATGGCGGTGCAGGCGGCGCTCCTCAGCACGCACCCCTTCGTGCCCTTCGGCTTTGGGGGCTCCCCGGACGGGCTGGGGAGCGCCTTCGGAGCCCTGGACAAGGGCTGCTGTTACGAGGACGAGGAGACCGGGACGCCGGCGGGCGCGCTGCTGTCGGGAGCCGAGGGCGGGGACGTGCGCGAGGCCACCCGCGACCTACTGAGCTTCATCGACTCGGCGTCCAGCAACATCAAGCTGGCGCTGGACAAGCCGGGCAAGTCGAAGCGGAAGGTGAACCATCGCAAGTACTTGCAGAAGCAGATCAAGCGTTGCAGCGGCCTCATGGGCGCCGCGCCCCCGGGCCCGCCCTCTCCCAGCGCGGCCGACACGCCCGCCCGGCGGCCCCTCTCCACCCCCGGAGCTCCGACCGTCGCCGCGCCGGCCCCCGGCAAGGCGGCCCCTCGGCGGGAGGCGTCGCAGGCCAGCCTGCAGAGTCGGAGCCTGGCCGCGCTCTTCGACTCGCTGCGCCACGGCCCCGGGGGCGCGGAGCCGGCAGGGACGGCGTCTGTGCCCCTGGCCGGGCTGGGCTGCGCGGGCGCGGAAGGCTCCGCGGCGGGCGCGGCGGCCCCGGGCGCACGCAAGGTCCCTCTGCGGGCCCGAAACCTGCCTCCGTCCTTCTTCACCGAGCCGTCCCGGGGCGGCCCGTCGGGGCCCGGCGTGAGCCTGGGCGACCTGGAGAAAGGGGCGGAGGCCGTGGAGTTCTTGGAGTTGCTGGGGCCCGACTACGGCGCGGGCACCGAGGCGGGCGTCCCGCTGGCCACCGAGCCTCTCGACGTGTTTCCCGCCGGAGCCGCCGTCCTGCGCGCACCCTTGGAGCTGGAGCCTGGCCTCTTTGAGCCGCCGCCGGCCATGGTGGGGAACCTACTCTATCCTGAGCCCTGGAGCGCCCCGAGCTGCCCCCCGACCAAGAAGCTGCCGCTCACCGCAGCCCGCGGCGGCTTGACCTTGAACGAGCCCTTGCGCCCCCTGTACCCCGCCGTCGCGGACTCTCCGGGCGGGGAGGACGCGCCCGGCCATTTGGCCTCTTTCTCTCCCTTCTTCCATGACTGCGCCCTGCCGCCTCCGCCGCACCAGGTGTCCTACGATTACAACGCGGGCTACAGCCGCACTTCTTACTCCAGCCTTTGGAGACCCGACGGGGTTTGGGAAGGGGCGCCGGGGGAGGAGGGAGCGCATCGGGACTGACTTGGGGTACCCTTCCCTCTGGGTAGAGACTGCGGTGGGGAGTGCTCTCCTCCGGGTCTCTTGTAAGCCTGGAGAGCGGTGGGAAAATGCACGTGGGATGAAACGGGATTTTTAAAAAATTAGTTAATAAAAAGAAACTTCGGAAAGAGATGAAGAGGAGTTGGGGATTGTTTTAGTCACAACTTCAATTGTCTATTTTTTTGGTTGCTGTTGTTTGTTTTTAAAGCTGTCAGTAGGTTCTTACTGGACCAAAGGACCACTCCCCTCCTTCCCAAACAAAACCAACCAAACAAACAAAAAGACGGGGTTTGGGAGGAATAGTGGGGTGGGCCTGGAAGAAGGTGCAAGAGGTGGCTTCTGTAGCCAAGTGTTCCTTCTCCTATGTTTCAACAAAGGTCAGTGTATTTAGTGTAATTGCCCCCTCGAAACAGTGCCTGGCCCCGCCCCTTGAGTACTATATGAATTAAAGCCTATATTGAAAAGAATGGAGTGCAGATATGTTATTGATTTGAGTGTTTTCATAGAGAAGAGCTTCTCGTGTGCTCTCTCAGTCTTGCTAAGTTGGCGGGGGTGGGGGGTGTTGCTGAGGACAGGACTCCATGGTCAACTGTTGGCCTCCCCAGTGCTGGTCCTTGGGTGTGGCTCTCTCGGCTGTCACTCTTCCTCTCTAGGTTTTTTGTTTAGTTTTTTTTTTCCTTCCCTTCTTGCATCTCTTCTGCTCCTCTCTGTGCCATTACTAATTTTCCTTTTTCTGGACTTTCATTGCTGTCTGATATTCTCTCTCTCTCTTTTTTCTTTGCAACTCTCCAAGATAGGAGACAAATTTGGCGCTCTGGTTCATTTTTCTCTTTTCCTTTTCCTGTTTTCCACCCATTTGGGGAGGTGGAGAAAAAGCAACTTGTAACCTCTTTGCATCTCAGCTTCCTTATCTGAGGTGGTGGTGATGACAATATTCCACACTTAGCTCAGAAGTGAAATATGCAGTGACTGAGGTTGCTGCAGTGCTTGATTAGTTTTACACACACACACACACACACACACACACACACACACACACACACACACAGAGTTTCTACACACAGAATTGATTAGGATTGTGATTCTCATGCTATTTTGGATCATCTATTTGCCCCATGATTTCCTTTCCTTAAGGCTGTTTGCCTCTTTGCCATCCCTCCTCCTGATCCGCCCCTACATCCTTTCCCTTGGTCTCTCGGATCTGTGCTTCCTCAGTCCTTATGCCCATACTTTCTCTCCCCATAGGAAATGGTGAAAAACCAGAAATTTCCAAAGGAATCTCTCTATTCCCTTGAATAGCAGGTTTGATGAATGGAATTGGATGGGACTTTGGAGGGAAGTCTAATTTGTTGTCTAAGGGAGGCTTGGGAAAAAGCCAGAGAAGTACTTTAGACAGCATTGGATGTGGCAGATAGGGCACCTTGGCACCACTAGGGTGGTTGAGGGGCAGACGAGGGAAGACTGGGTGAGAGGTGAGTGGCTAGAGGGAAAAGATGAGGTCCCTCAGTACAGACTTATAGACAGAAATACAAGAGACCAACAGCCAGAAAAGATGAGGGAGAGGCGTACTGATTAATCAGAAGAAGGAGAACTGCTTCTTTTTAAGGCAGCCAAGATTGTAAGAATGTCTTGATGAGAGACAGTTGGAATCCCAGTGTTGCAGCAATAGATTTTAAAATCCAGGCCAGTGTTTGCACAAGTCAGAAGTATGATGATATTTTCATAAAGGAATTTATGGAAAGAAAAGAAAGAAAACACAAAATAAATGGATATCAAGCAATGGTAGGCACAACTTTAAATGATACCATTAATCTAATTTTTCTTTTTAAGACAAACTTTTTTAAAGAAAGCACTAAGGAACTAGTGATGAGACTTGGTAATAATGAAAAGAATGTTCACAATTCCAGAAGCCTGAGTCTATGAATTTCCTTTAAAGTAATGAAAACTGGTTATTTCCAACATGCTCATAGATTGTTACTCAATAGTCATTTAATTTGTCTGAATTTTTTTATGATGAGTACAATCCAAGATAGAATTTCATAGTAGTAAGACATAAATAACCCTGTGACTCTTATTACTGCTATAGTATTATTGTAATATTTCTTAGTTCTCCTTTCTTGTCAACCTTAGTAAAATAAGACATCTCTCTCCTGGTATCTTGCTTTCCATGCCTTTAAATAATAATAATATAATAATAATAATAATAATAATAATAATAATAATAATACCCAAACCGAGTGTTTCTGTGTGCCAGGCATTGCACTAACCCTCTTCACAGTCCCATGAGATAGGCATTATTATTATTATCCCCATTTGAAAACAGAGACTCAGACATGTTAATAACTTGTTGAAGGAAAGTAGGGAATCTCAGATTCAGATCTCTGTGTGTTCCAGCACCAAAACCTGCCTGTTACTTGTGAGACTCTGCTGTGCTTTGTAAGGGTATATGGTCCCCAGCTCTCTCATTATGCTATTAGAGTTTCCCAGTCTCCTCAGCACTATTGATATTTTGGGCACTAAGTGTGTGTATGTGTGTGTGTGTGTGTGTGTGTGTGTACACGTGCGTTTTGGTGGTTGTCCTGTGCGTAGTAGAATGTTTAGCAGGATTCATGACCTATTATTAGATGCCAGTCACACTCCCCTAGTTATGATTGTCAAAAATGTCCCCATTGCCACATTGCTCTGTGAGACAAAATTACAACTAGCTGAGAATCACTGTGCTGGGCAAATACATATGCAGTGTCTGTGGGGTGCCTAAGACTCTCACATACATTATCATTATCTCATTTAGGTCCTGCAGAACCTGTGTTTAGGTGGTGTTATTGCCCTCATTGTTATAGGTAAAAAGAGAGGCTGGGGGGGCGGGCACTAAATCAACACAGGTACATCTTGTCTCTGCTAATTTACCAGCCATAGACTAGTTGCTTACTGTATTGAAATGTACTTTTTTCCATTTGTGTATTAGGTAACAATGTATCACAAAGGGTACTTGTAGGGATTTGGCATAGGGTATATATAAATGCCCACCAAGAGGGAGGGGGCAGTATGTAGTACCAGTCAGCCAGGGCTTGGAATTGTCTCAAGGTTCCAAACTATCTTGTTATCATGGAGGTGTAGAATGTCTTCAGGGCTCTTATGTAGCCTCTAGATTTCTCTATCTCTGACATCTCTTCTTTCCATATTGCTTTTCAGTTTGAACCTATCTCTTCCTGGCCATGCTGCCCGCTAGTACAGTAAGTCCATTAATAATACTTCTGCCAAGGGCTGAACACATTGTTGCTTCCTCTCTTGTCATTTTCTATTTGTTAGGAAGTTTTTGTGTGTGTGTGTGGGGGGGGGAGTCGGTCCTGGGGATTGAACCCAGGGACATTCTATGTCTGAGCTACTCTCTCAGCTGTGTCCTATTTCTTATTTTTAAACAGTGTCTCATCAAGTTGCTGAGGCTGGCCTCAAACCTGTGATCCTCCTGTCTCAGCCTCCCAAGTACTGGGATTACAGGCATGTGTCACCACGTCCAGCTGGGATTCATTTATTCTTAATGCATTGATGACTCCAACTCCATACGTTCAGCCTTGGCTTCTTTCCTCCATCCTAGACCCATTACTTACATATTCCCTAGGAAGTGTCTCCTGGATGGCTCATAAATGGCTCAAACATTATGTCCAAAATTAAACACACACAGTGAATAGCCACAGCCAACCACACCACACTGCTTCTTACGGCCTTTCCCATACTACCTTCTAAGTTAGCATGCTTTAAGTATTTGTATTCATAATCTTTAGAAGATATCTTCACATCATGTTCCAATATATGCATATCCACTTTTTTT
>PVLC010035782.1:0-16095 GCA_004027655.1 Graphiurus murinus | reverse complement strand
ACCACCTTCTTTTAAGTCAATGACTCAAGTAAAGGCTGTCCTTTATTTTATCCTTTGGCTTCTTGCTACAGTGAGAGCTGTCTTCCTCACATTAAGCTCAATCTGAGGGGTATAGCTGACTCTGTTTTTAATTATCCGATCTCCACTGCCAGGGCATCATTTTCTTTCTGGTTAAGACCAGCCCAGCAAACTCTGTCCATGAGCCACCACTGAGGTAGTTTGAAGCCAGTTACACTCTGGAAAGCCTTCGACTTTCCAGGAGCTCAAGGTGGTGTCCACCTTCCCCTGAGTCCCACCGTCATCATTTTCTAATGGATAATGAGGGCTATTATCAGAATAGTTTAGGTCATAAATTCTGCTTTATTTAAAATATAGAGATAATAGAGACATTACTGAAAATTAATTTTCTCAAATTACCCTGACCTTGCTTGCTTGATTTTTTTTTTCAAGTGAAGCATTCACATTTTAGTGTAAAATATCTAAGTTAATGCTCACTTTTTTAAAGTTGAGCAACTCTCAACAGCCATTAAAATCAAGGAGGAATTTTGAGATACCACCAAAATCAGAAGTAATCACAGTCAGTAAAGCGCCATGCTTCTACACATAATCTCCCCCTGCCAAATTGGACAGGAAGTTGAAAACCAAGATGAATTGAAGAGACTTTCATGGAGACTTCCCAATGGTAAAATCAGTATATGTCAGAAAAGGATCCCCCAAAAGCTGGTGGGACACTCTCAAACATTGCCTATTATCTGTAGAGACTTGGAAGCCAGACTACTTAGACACAAGTCCTAATCCATCATGTGCTTATGTAGGATCTTCTGGAAGTTGCTTATCATTTCCATGTTTCAATTTCTTCATCAGTAAAATACTGATGACAATAGAAAGAGCTGCCCTGTAAGCTGCTTGGGAGGATTAAATGACTCAATATATAGTGCCAGTGTCTGGCAGGTAGAAAAGTTCCTGTAGGACTATTTGCTAAAATCTTACCATCCATCATTTCCCAGACATGGATAAAACCACTTTTGAGTCCATTTATTTTGCTTTCAGCAACAGGACTATTAACACCTGCTCAGTTATCCTCACTGAAATTTCACAATGGCTTTCACCATTATTTCTAAAGGGCCCTGCTGATATCAATGAGGTCCTTACTCAAAGTGAGGAATAGGTAAACACAGGAAGAGAAATATGCTATTAAATGTACTAAGTTTCTTGCAGACAACAAAAATCAATTCAGAATGAAATGCTCACTACCTATAAATGACTTCAGCTTTCTATATATTAATACTATAACTAGTTATAAAAATGAGTAAGCATACTACTCTGAATAATGTCATTTTTAAAGTGGACTGTATCAACATAAGTATTTATACATTTGACATGTTCTTATATCTTATATTTTTATCCTATTAGTCTAGAATCTGAATGTAAAACCTGAATTAAAAACTTAGATATTTTAATATCTAAGAAAATAAAGCCAATAAAAAGTTAATGTCCTGTCAAGGTAGATATTACTAATTCAGTTGCTACCTCAAAATTCCTGTGTAATAATAGTTTGCAATTTTGTTGTCTTTTCATTGTCTCAAGTGATTTACAAATTCCTCAAGTGTTTACACAAGGTTATCTCTCAATTATCTCTCAATGCAGTGAGCTTTTTTTTTTTTTTTGATAAAGCAAATGTTGTACTGCAGAACAGTAACCTCATACACAAGTAAATGTAGCAAATTTTTTGTTTATTTGTTTGTTTGTTTGCCTGTTTGTTTGTTTAATTTAAAACACTTTGGGAAGCTGGGCTTGGTGGCATATGCCTATAATCCCAGTACTTGGGAGCCTGAGACAGGAGGATCACAGGTTCATGGCCAGGCCACCCTCAGCTATTTAGTGAGGCCCTCCACAACTTAATGAGACCATATTTCAAAATAAAGAATAAAATAAGGCTAAGGATATAGCTCAGAAGTAGAATGCCTCTGGGTTCAGTCCCCAGTACTGCAAAAATAAATAAAGAAGAAAGGAAGGGAGGGAGGAAGGAAGGAAGGAAGGAAGGAAGGAAGGAAGGAAGGAAGGAAGGAAGGAAGGAAGCTAGCCTGGAGGTTTTACGTTCATGTGATACAACTAAGAAATTGATATTATATCAGGAGACCAGAGCTAATATGAAATTTTTCAAACCCAACTACAAAAAATAGAAGCACAACAAAACGTAATATATGTACTATCTCAAAGGTTGCCCTGTTTAAGAAAATTAATGAACTGTCTTCTTCAAAATATATTTTTGTTTTTGTATTTTTTGTGGTACTGGGGATTGAATTCAGGGGTATTCTACCTCTGAGCTACACCCCCAGTCCTATTTTTATTCTTTTATTTTGAAACAGGGTCTCACTAAGTTGCAAAGGGCCTTGCTAAGTAGCTGAGGCTGGCCGCTAACCTGCGATCCTCCTGTCTCAGCCTCCCTGGTACTGGGATTACAAGCATGCACCACCAAGCTTGGCTCAAAATATGTTATAATACAGACATTTTGTTATTTCTGGTTACATTTGTACAATGAATTTAGTTCAGAGGAAAAACTTCTAATAATTGCTGATGACTTGCTCTGACAATTTCTATGACTTTCTCAGATACCGCATGGACTTGGGCTCACCAGCAATTCTCTTTTCTCCTTAGTATGTGCTGTCAGCTGCTGCTGTCAGACTACTCAGGTGGCTGTAATTAACTTGTCAATGTACATCCATAACTATGGAATTTTTCTAACCTCCTAACACATTTTGCTACCATAATCAGGTTTAAAATTGAGTGTTTTAATATAAAATTAGTAGTGCATTGCTATCTCCTGAAGTTTAACAATATTCTTCAGTTTTTTGTTTGTTTTAGCTCATGATAATAATGATTACTGGGCATCTATTACATTTCTGACATTGTATTATCACCAATAGTAATAAGAGACATCATCCCTGCTTTCAAGAATTTTATCTTTTTCAGGGTTTGAGAACCTTTTCCCTTGATATTTCTTCATCTTCTATTTCTAACATTGTAACTCAAGTCTACTTACACATTTTTTCCTTTAATGTACCCAGTTTTATTATCAAATCCTCTTAAAGAGGAATATGATGAACCCACAGTCTCATAAAATATTTGTGAAATATAAGTATTCAATGAACAGTTTTAATAAATCTTTATCAATGTCATAAAAGCATAAATGCCATTTTTATCCCAATAATTCTACTTCTAGGATATGTGCAATGTAGGTATTTATTAATATCCACTGAACACATAAGATTATTTGCTGTATTATATTCTTATAACAGAAAGTGTTGGGAAAGCTATGTAATTCATTAACTATAACATCAAGTGAATTGCACTCATAGAACTACATGCAAAGTATGCTAAAATGATATTCAAATCCTAAGGATTTTTTTCATACATTACTGTGGAGAAATCTCCACAATATATTGATAAGGGCATAAAGTAAGGTGTGGAATAATATGTATAGTGTGCTGTCATTCTCATGCAAAAAGAAACCATGTGAAAGGATGCTTGAATAGATAGATGATAGAGTGACCGATTCTTGCTTAAATATCTATACATACACAAATGATATATAACCCATTACAAACTTTGCAAACTGGAAAGTGAATTGGGTACCTAACACAGGAATGGAAGAAACAGAAACAAGACCTCACCAGATACCAAATTTGCTGGCTTCTTGATTTCACATTTAGCCTGTGAGAAATAAATTCCTGTTGTTGATATACTATGAAGTTTATGATATTTTCTTATAGCAGCCCAAATAGACTGAGACGTAAATGATTGCCTACAAATAGTAAAATAATTGCAGGAACTATCACTGTGTTTTTCCCCCATAGACATTAAAACACAGTATCTTTCATGACTTTTAATAAGTATAGATGTACCTTGTGATAGATAGATGAGTCTACTGATCAGTCGTTATCTTAATTTTTTCACAGGTACTAATGCATTTGTTATTCATAAACATGTCCCCTCATAGTTTAATGAAATAAGCCTTTGTGATTTATTTCTTGCCTCTTTGTTCTTTATATTCCCTAGGTCATTTACTGCATGAAATTGGTGGCATAGTAGATTTGTAGCTATGAAAAAATATGGTCCTATCTTAATTTACCATCCAACCTAAAAACACAGATTCATTAAAGTTACAACTATAACAATCAGCTGGCCAATCTATTTAATTGTGCAATCATTAAGTATAACTTATATTCCTCAGTAAACAAGAAGTACTGATGCTGGTGGAGGGAGCAAAATGGCTAGATACCATATGCATATTGGGAAGAACAAAATTAAAATTAACTTATCTTGTGATGACTTTGTGGAATAATTTAGGTATTCATAGAAGGGCAGCATTTTTTAAGTTGCCTATGTTATAGCCTCCTATGGGCCTTGTACTTAGGATAACAAAATATACTATTAGAGGTGGGGAGAGGAACTATATTTGTTATATGTATAATATTTAGTAGACACTGGGCTCAGGAGCTTTACATTGTTATTTATGTTCAACTATTTAATCATGGGTTGTAAGGGATCTCATTCATTCACTTATTTACTCATCAAGTGCTTATGAACAACTTCTGCTATGCGTAAAAGGTGTAGAAATAACAAAACAAATGAAAATGAAATCCATGTCTTCACACAGCTTACAATCTTGTGATAAACAATAACAATACATTACCACCAATAAATCAGTGAATCACACATCATCTTACAAAGTTAATATATTTAAGAAAAATACTGCAGGGTAAGGATACCGCTAAGGACTAACCACGGTGTCAATTTTTAATGAAGCAGTTAGGACAGAGCAAAAAAAGATACTGAAAGCAGCAAGAGAGAAAGCCTTGCAGCTTTTTGAAGGAAGAAAATTACTGGCAGAGAGCAAAGGTAAGTTTTGAAAAGCTAATATATAGCATGGTGACTATTGTATAAAATGGTGTATTTTAGACTTATGATGTACTAAAAGATCAGATTTGAAGTTTTACACACACACACACACACAATTAACTATGTATTGTTTTGTTTGTCTCTGTGTGTTTGTTTTTAAGTAATTGCATAAGCTGAGAGTGGTGGCTCACATCAGTAATTCTAGTACTTGGAAGACTGAGACAGGAAGATTACAGATTCCAGGTAAGTCTCAGCAACAGAGGGAGACTCAGCAACCTAGGGAGACCCTGATTCAAAAACAAAAAATGAAAAGGGTAAGCCAGGAGTGGTCGCGCAGTTTGTAATCCCAGCATTCGGGAGGCTGAGACCGGAGGATCCAGGTTCGCGGCCAGCCTCAGCTACCTAGTGAGGCACTTCGCAACTTAGTGAGACTCGGTTTCAAAATAAAGAATAAAAAATAGCAAAAAAAAAAAGAAAGAAAAGGGTGCCAGGGTGGGTAAAGGGATGTAGCTCAACAGTAGAATGCCCCTGGGTTCAATCCACATTGGTAAGAGAAGGAAGAAAGGAAGGAAGGAAGGAAGGAAGGAAGGAAGGAAGGAAGGAAGGAAGGAAGGAAGGAAGGAAGGAAGGAAGGAAGGGGAAAGGAAGGCGGGAAGGAGGGAGGGGAAAGCAGTCAGGCAGGCATAAATGAAAAATGGGATAAATGAGAAAACTGAAGTGAGAAGAAATCAATATACAGTAGTGTCTACAAAACAAATGGAAGAACATTATTCAAGGTGGAGTGCTTAAAAGGTACAAATGCTCCTGAAGATGAGACTTGCCTCAGAACTCTACAGTAGGGATACCAATAATGACTTTGACAGAGACGTTTCACCAATAAATATGGAGGTAAAATATGGTTGGGTCAAGTTGAAAGGAGTTGGGGATGAAGGTAGGTCAAAGGTAATGTAAATTATTTCAAAAAGTTGTTCTGCCAGGGTTGTAAGGAACTAATATAGGGGCTAGAGAGATGAATGTGGACATAGAAATATTCTAAAATGAGATAGATTGTATCATATTCATGCTGATGGAATAATCTGGTAGAGAGAGGAAAAGTAGATGATATATTTTGCTATGGATAAGTAGGCCAGAGGTGATAAGTTCCAATGCAGAATCACATGCATTTATGTGTCTGTGTGGAGTCTGATTCCAGCCTAGCTATGAGAACAGATTATCATACCATGATAAAGGCAAAGTATATACTGTTAAAGATATTGATAAGAGGATTGTTATTGGACATATTGAGTGCTCAGTGAAATACTTAAGGGCTGAACTGAGAATGAGAAGGGAGAAGAGGTAATGAACAGTAGCCCAGGACAATGCAAGAGGACATGAAATAGAAAAATGTAGCATAATGGCTGATTCGTGTTAAGGAACAAAACGAAGTTCATTTCCAAGAATTTAAAGTAAGACTGGTCAGTAGTTCTGTGATTTTCTTTTTTCCTCTTTTGCTGTAGTCAGCAGGTGGAGCCTAAGTGGAGATTCAGATTGGGATGAAGTCATAGCTTTGCCACACAAAAAGAGGATGGTGAAAAATAAAACACTGAGATTGAACCCTCGTGGAGTTAAAGAATTGTTGGGATATTTCAACACTTTAAACTGTGTGTGTGTGTGTGTGTGTGTGTGTGTGTGGTGTGCTGGGGATTGAACCCAGTGGCATTCTGCCTCTGAGCTACACCCCCAGACCAGTTTTATTTTTTATTTGGAAACAAATAAAAGGGTCTTGCTAAATTGTTGCATGTCTCACTGAGTTGCTGAGGCTGGCCTTGAGCTTGCTATCCTCCTGTCTCAGCCTCCCAAGTACTGGGAATTATAGGCATGCACCACCATGTGTGATATACCTACATTTTTCTCTCTCAATGTAGCAAACATTAAGGAGAGATTAATTTGATAAAATGCAGAGGGGAATAAATACAAGCTTCTCTCTCCCCATATATCTTGAATTTTTCTGTTTTAATTCACCAACTGATGTTCAGTTAGACCACATCTCAGACATTCCAGTAGAATCTTACTACTTCTTCAGATATGCCTCAAATCTCACCATTTTACTTTCCTTGTTATATACAGATAATCACTTAATAAATTATATCCTCATTAATAGCATTATCTTGCTCATATTCTTCCTGTTCTGTACTTCTTTAATAATCAAAGTCAGTATTTGGTCTCCTTATCCAATTCTGCTTTCATTTAAAAAATACGTGTTATAAGATGTCAGTGCTGACTGCAGTGGCACACACCCATAATTCTAATACTTGAGAGACTAGAATTATGGGATTACTAAAGATGGCAGGTTCAAAGCCAGCCTCAGCAACATAGGCCCTCAACAAATTAGTGAGACTCTATTTCAAATAAAAAATAAAATAGACCTGGGGGTGGTGGTGTAGCTCAAAAGTAGAATTCCCCTTACAAAATAAAATAATTTTTAAAAGGTGCTCATGGACATTCTTAGCAAGAGAATATGAACATCGCCATATACTTCTCTTGTTCAAAATCATAACATCTTTCATATTCAAAATATTCAATTTCAATTGAATATTCTCATAAGATCATCATTTTGCATTCAAGTTCATAGAAATTTAAGTTCAGGAAGTTTTTTGGACAAGTAAATGGGTGATCTAGGTTTGAAAAGTAGGTCTGGAGGTTGTTTCCACTAGACCCTAATGAAAGCTCATAATAGTATTTCATATTTTACATTTTAGGTTTCATTTTCTTTAAAAACACACAAATTATTTTGAATAGTGGCCTAAAATTGAAATTGGAAATTGTGAACTCTTCCTACCCATATGCATTTAGGTTATTATTTTTATCTGTTTCAATTTTGGTCTTTGTTGAATGTTTCCATGAGTTTTCAAAATGAACCCGATGACCTGACAATGATTAATATTAGGACCAGAAAATTTTCATTACCTGCCAGCTCAATTTGTCACCTAGATATTTCAGTAAGGTCTGAAAAAAAGTAGGACAGATTTTTTGGTTTATTTGGAGTGTCTGTGTGTGTGTGTTTCTGTGTCTCAAATTTTCTTCAGTTTGGGTGTGTTCTCATGAGTGTGCATGAAATGCCCACAATGTCCTGTGTGTTATTGTCAGTATTCAAAGGTAAAAATGAAGAAACAAGAAGATATTTAAAATCTCTGTGCAGGCTATGCGAATTTGAAATAATATGTTAAAAGAATGTCACCTTTACTTATATTTTCATAATGATTACATCTAATCAGGTTCATGTGACTAGTTCTATTATCTTATCATGTCTACCAAACACTTCAGAGGAAAAACAATGTCATTTTTTCCTCTGAGAATAAAAATACAATCTAAAGCATAATTGTGTACTAATGTGTTAAAATATAAATTTAATATTTTTCAAGTCATTAAAACATAATGGTGGCAGTTTAAAAACTTCAGAAACATTATCTAACAAAGGAAATGCATTAAATATACAGAAAGTGAAGGATCATATGTTTTATCTCATATGCAAAAGCTAGAGTAATCTAGATACAAGAAGGACTTTTGATAATGGAGGAGAAACTCCACTAGAGTGAGGAAGGTGGTTTAAGGGATGGGGATTGGGGAATTAATGAAAGAAGGAAACACTCCCATTGGCATTATATACATATGTGAGAACACCAATTCCAATCTAAATATCTTGCATGGAGAAAGGGGGAAGTTGGGAGGGAGTTGGGGGAAAACACACTTCATAGTGGTAATGACATACATGCACACAGTACACATTATGATGTAAGACTATAATGCACTAGTAAAAGTATAAAAATAAATAAAATGAGAGGTAAATGGAAGAAAGTAATGGGATATTATGAAATGATTGTTTATATGCATGTAAAAGCATATAAGGCTTGAAAAAGACCAAGAATAATAGGGAACCATGAAAAAAGAATACTAATAACCCTCTGCACCATATAAGAGACTAAAGTTTCAGTAGCTCTAATTTGTGGTATAACGGGTCATTTGTAACATTAGTATGATGTTAATATTAATGGTTAATATGATTAATAATATTTATTTTATTAAATTATTGTATTCCTAGGTTAAAAATCAGATATTGACAATTATATGTTATTTAAGCTTTTCTACTATAAGTAACTTTTATTTACCTGGGACTTTTTCATGTCATCCTTACGAAAGTACTCTGATATAATAAGTATTTACTCATAATAGAAATGATTAAATTGATGCTGAGGGAAGTTCATTACATTGTTCAAGGTTAAAGAACCATTACACATAAAAGCTAGATTTAGGGATTTCTAAGCTAATTTGCTTCCTAGTATAAACCATGTACTTGTTCTCTAGTCCTGTTTCTGGCAGTAATTATGAGAAGTTTTTAGACCTTAATATCTTTACCCATGAAATGAAAATGTTGGTTCACATTATATGATTCATAACTCATCGAATATGCCAAAGAACTGGAATTCTATTTTTATCCTTTTAATAAAGGTATGGTGATTATTATTATTATTGCATTTCCACTGCAGTGTGAATATAGTTCTACATCTATCGCAATACTAATTAGCAGACTAGATCATTAGTATCTTGGCTTAACTTTTGCTTTCATACTATTTAATACAGCGATTATAGAAAAACTCTCTTGATAATGAGAATTAAGGGGCCAGCCAACAGTGAACTCAGACATTGCTGTATTTTCTTTATTGAATGCTTCTGCTCAATTATGTAGAGCAATGGTATTCACACATGATTTGGTGGTAAAACCTCTGAATTTTCAAGTGAAATTATATGGAGAATCTAATATAAAAGAGTTTTGAGAATGGGCTATTGTTGATGTAGCTGAGGATAAACCTGAGTTATTGTCCTTGTTTAACTCTCTAAGCAGACTTCCCTAAAATTCTGAGGTTCCAGGAAATCCAATTTGAAAAATATTGTCTATTTTTTGTGTATTTTATTGCTTTCTATTTGTAAGAACAGTAACTACAAAATCTCCTATTGCATTTCCTTTAAAACTTCAGGATTCAGTGTTAAATTTATTAAGCAACAGTAAATAAGCATCATTTCCAAACTGGTTCTATGTTTCATCATCTGAAAGCAATGTTTTTGTTTGTTTGTCTGTTCTTAAGCATAGAGCCCTACTACATGAACATTCTATGATTATGTGAATTGAGTGAGACTGGACAAATGGCAAACATTTAGAGTATATGATACTTATTCAGCATACTTGATCCTCTGAAAATATATCATTAAATATGTGTTTGAGACAAAAATGTCTGTTGACCTCACTGGCATTTAAGACACAGATATAAAAGAATTTGGAATTCCTGCATTATTTTTCACTGTCCCCGTGTGGTGGGCCCTTCTCACAGTGAGCACTGACATCTGCAAGGAAACATAAGGAAGATATCCTAGACTTACTATCCATTATTGCAGCAATGCCCTGAGGAAAGCAAAAAACTCTCAGCACTGAATATAAAGAGGAATATTTTCACAAGGCACAAAATGTTTGTCATATACTCTAAGAATGCAGAGATTCAAGGTTAATAATGTTTTCAATAAACTGTTTTATATTCTTAGGGAATTTTCCTCCTTATGCTGAGAGTGTTTTTCCTAGTCTTTTTCAACATGTTGGATCATGTAAGTCATTCTGACTCTTCAGAATCATCTAAGAAAGCAAGTAGGAATAAAATTAAATTATAAAGGAGAACATACCAAAATAAGCACTTACAATACATTTTTTATTTGATTGAAAACACTCTAGTCCTCTGGGAGACCAACATGTTTTATCATTCTGAAACATCTTCCTCTTAAATAGGTGAGTAAATATATGTATTTATGTTTCTGACTATTCTATGACATCCAATTTCACTCAAATTGTTTTATTTAATAAAAATAGTGGTATGTTCATTTAGAGCAGCAATGTTTTGTTATTGTTTTTGTTGTTGCTATGCTGCTGTTGCTGCCGCTGTTTTCTGGAAGTGAACACAGAATAAGAATGTCAAGTTTTGTTTTTGCCATAAGATCTGTGTTGGAACCACTCAACTCTTTCATTGTAGCTGCCAAAGCAACCGTAGACATTACTAAAATGAATGAGCATGACCTTGTTCCAGTAAACCCACATTTTAAAGCAGACAACAAGCAGGATGTTATCCACAAAGCATAGTATACTGACTTCTACATGCAGAATATATTTTAAACCCCACTATATATGACCCTTCACTTTCATATATTTTCTCTCATATGTTCAAGCTAGGGAATAATTGGGATACCAGAAAGACTTCAGATAATGGAGGGGAAACTCCAATGGAGCCAGGGAGGTGGTCTAGGGGAAGGGGCAGGAGGAGGGAGGGTCAATAAAGGAATCTCTTTCATTGACATTATATACATATGTGAGAATACCAATGTCAATCTCAATATCCTGTATGGGGAAGTGTAGGATGAGAAGGGATCTGTGGGAAAGCCCACCAAGTGCATGTATGTCAGTATCACTGTGAACTCTATTATGATGCGAGATTATAATGTACCATAATGTACCAATAAAAGTGTTTAAGAACCCTGTTATATTACTATTTTACTAATGTATTAAATTGGAGATATAAAAGGGTAAAGGACAAAACATGGCAATAAAAGATCAAACGTTGTAGTCGAAATTGTATGTTACAGTAACAGGTTCATTAGTTATCTGTAAACTATTAAAGGGAATGTCTTTATAGAAATGTACCTATTTCAATATTATATGCATATAAATGGATTGGAAAATCTATTAAATCAATCTTTTCTTCACATCTGTCTCCATATAGTATTGCATTTGAGTTTATCTTGATTTCTGACCCAGAGAAGAATCTAGGAATAAAACAAAGGCAATGTCCTGTTGTAGCTTCAAGCTGCATGCTAAAGCAGCATAATGTATTTACTCCCTTTTCTCTGTTGGCATTTGTTCTAGAATCAAGACAATCACTTCATTTCTCTGGGCTGCAATTTTCTCACCTGTGAAAGGAATAGACTGCTTTAGATGATATCAAAAATCCCTTTGAGTTTTAAAATTTTATTAAATAGCAACCTATTTCTTACTTGATAGCATCAGAGATTACAAAGGAAATTCTCTGTACCTTTTTTTGTCTTTGCTATAGCAAATGTCACATTATGTTTTGCCGCATGTCTAATACTGTCATTTCACCCATCCTGAAAGGCAGCAGCTCTTTTTCATTCTTAAAATGTTTCTGTTTCATAAGTGTCTTTTTATTCTTTCTGTTGCCAATGTAAAGCTATAATGGATTAAACCTTGCTTCTTAATTAAATAAAATAAGTTCCTAAATGCTGCACTTAGAAAACTTTTGCTCTCTCTTAAGAAATGCCCAATGAATGAAAAGGACATATTTTCTTTATTTTTCGTTTCCTTCTTTGTCGAACTACTTTTTAGATCTGTGGAAGAACACCAACAAAGGATGCAGTCCTTGAAGCAGAACAATTGACAAATAGTTCCTCTAAGCAGTCGACAAAGACACTGTTGTGCCACTGCAGGGCAGTTGGAAACTTTAATGAACATGAGAAATAAAGAGCCAAATAATCGACTTTTAAAGAAACTCTTCCCTTGAAAATTATGAGAAAGCAGCGGCATCATAGTGGCACAGAGAATAGGTTAGCATTATTAATCTGTTAATGACTAAGCTCAACTTCTTAATAAGCACAATTTAGAGCTTCTGGCTCTCAAGTGTAGGTGAAATACTTGCCAAACTTCAGAAAGCAAATTAAAAAATGGATAAAAATAAAAAAGACGGCAGATTAAAGATTTTAACATGCATTCATAAGAGCACTATTTTTCACTGGGTCTACAATTGTAGAGTTTCTAATTTGACAAATCAACATCACAGACACCCACTCCATTTTCTTCATATATGATTAACTTTCTTGAAGAACTAAAATATTATCACATCTAACTCCATTATGATTAAAATAAATTACACTCACATATTTCAGGTGGATGAAAAGGCATTCTAGGTAGGATGCATTAAAGAAGAAAAGCTCCAGTCATCTTTACTTTCAAATGCTTGGATAATAAATGTCACCCAGGTGATATAATAGTAGGTTGAAAGTCACTTTTCAGATGTCATTGATGATGCTAAAAGAATGCCAACATTGGCTATGGAAACCTTAATTCATATTATGGCTCTGTCTCTTACCAAACCCTCAACTTTGCAAAATGTCCTTTTATTAGCTGCAAAGTTGGACTCACCATTTGCCCTTCATAATTACTTGCAACTGTGGAGGTCAAAGAAAGATTGTCTATATGAAGGAGTTTGTAATTGACGGATTGCAAATTAGTACAAGTGCCATAGAGATTAGTGTGGAGGTTCCTCAAAAGACTAGGAAAGGAACCACTGCAATCCAGCTACACCATTCCTCAGTATTTTTCCTAAAGAAAATTAAAGTCATAATGCTTTGATACATGCATAATCATGTTTATAGCAGCAAAATTCACAACAGCCAAATTATGGAGCCAATTTCAACAGACGAATGCATAACAAAAATGTGGTATATATACACAATGGAATTTTACTCAGCCATAAAGAAGAACAAAATTATATCACTTGCAGTAAAACTGATGGAACTAGAGGATATTGCACTAAGTGAGGTCAGCCAGTCTCAGAATGCAAAGGGTTAAATTTTTTCTCTCATAAGAAGCTAGAGAGAAAATAGGGAACACAAGGGACTTTAGAAAATCAAGGAGAGTGCCCAATAGAACAATGGAATGGGGTGGGGGGAGGAGGAGGGGAAGGTAAAAGGAAGAACTAATGGAAGAAACAGTTCAAATTATGCTGTGCTCATGTATGAAAGTATTACCCATCTAGCTGCTTTGTATGGAAGGGGTGTGGATAGCAGCCTGGGATGGATCTGAAGGCAATCACACCAAAGACTGTGTGCATGTTTGTTTATATGAATGTAAACTGCACTAAGATGTATAATTACAATGCACCAATAAAAAAATTGGAGTGATTGTATACCTTTATGTATTGAGAAAGAAGATATTGTGTGCGTATATATATATATATAATTTATATATATTTATTTATACACACTTTACACATATGTGCCCTTTGATTTTTAGAAAGTAATAATACTTTCATTGTTCAAAAATTAGTCTTTACCTCTTACTTATTCCTACTTTGGGGATTTTTTTGTGTCTTTCCTAAATCATCACACAGCTTCCTCTTTTTAGTGCTTCTATGTTTTTGGTCTTTAAATCTGCTTTTTTATATCACATCAGTCAAATGTGTATTTGTAAAGGAGTTGAGACAAGAGAGTACATTAATGGCTTCTGAACACCCACAGGATGAAGCCATATTCCACAAATTGTTATGCAAACCTCACAAATTTTTAAGCTAATTCTATTAAGTATGTAGACTTAAAATGCTTTCATTACATTTTTGACTGCTTTATTTTCATTTACCACCTAAGGCTTAATTCAAATTCTATATAAACATGAACTTGGAAATATGCTCACTTAATCTCTTTTACTTCTAAATTCCTATTATCATTTCAGTCTCTTGTTTTAATGTTCTCAAAGGGCAAGGGCTATGTAACCTCCCCTATCCTTTACTGTTAGTAAAATATCAGTAATATATATTTATAGTTAATGGAGTTTGGGAGCTTATCATTAATTATGATTAATAAAACCTGAAATTAGGGACTACAGGTCAACATCAATGGTAGAGCACTTTCTCAGTATGGGCAAGGCCCTGGAAGTATGGGCAAGGGTGGAAGAAAGTGGTGCGGACAATAAAGCCTTAGTTTACCCTATCCTTTCTCAGTTGTCTAAATAAAATTCTAAATGATCATTTTCATTTTGAATAAATAGCTGTAAATGGTATTTGGTGACTTTCTAAGAGCTCTCTCTCTGGTCTGTACAAACTCCCCAACCAAATATTGTAGCCCATCAACTCTGTCTGCCCCAACTAGGTTGTACAGAAGTCAAAACCAAGACAAAACTACTAGTGAAGGATCTAAGTTTCTTAAAGGCAAAAGGCTACCTTCACTGCTGCACCTATTTCACACTTTAGAGAGTAACCTGTTTCACTCTTAACTGAGGATGAGATGCCCACAAGATGAATGAGGGTAATTAATCTGATCTCTTACATTTTAGCTTTAGGATATTTATTATGCAGACCAGATCAAAAGCTTATATGATGTCAAAGAAATCCAACTAAATGCATTTACTAGAGAAATAATTCATGAGACAATAGAAGAAAGATAAGTTAAAATAAAAAAAAAATAAAGTCATAGCAAACTTTGGTGTTACCCTTTGATGTAGTTAAATTTTTCAAACATTTAATTTTCTTATTCTAATCTCATGTTTGCATTATGGGGGCCCTCATCATAATTAGTTAATAATATAGCATAGGCAAGAATTAGTGCTGGCTACACTCAATATGAAAGGAATCAGTGGTAAATTATAGCCATGGTCACACCAGTAGATATTTGCTGGGAAGTATCTTATTTGTATTAATTTCCTAGGACTAGTTTAACAGAGTAGCATAAGTCAGATTGTTTAGAAGAACCGAAATACATTTTCTCACAGTTTTGGAGACAATAGATCTTAAGTCAAGAGCTAGAAAGACATCTTCCCTCCAACTCTAGGTCTAATCCTTCTTTCCCCCTGTCCAGGTTCTGGTAGTAGTAGTCAATCCTTGTTCCTGGGCTTGTGCCACAATTCAGCCCATGACAAATACCAAGCAACTATCTTCTTTCAATGCCATCTGGGATATAATTTACTCCTGGAATAGAATGTATTATCATCTGCACTTCCAGAATTGTTACAACTGATGAGCATGCCAGTGAGTTACTTAAAAGCTTGGATGAACAATTACCAATGTAGATAGATCCATACATTATGTGGAAGGAATACAAAATTTCTTAGACCAGTTTCCAGGACATTCCCTCAATCTTGAACTGCTCTCCCATGTAATAAAAGTCTTCCTGAAAGGCCTATCAGAAGACAGGAAAATTTTGTTAAATTTCTATGCTATAATTTTTGTAGGTATCTAATTATTTAAGATATATTTGTTGAATATAAAAAAAATAGGGCATGCTGGGCATGGTTGACACACCTTTGTTATCACAGTACTTGGAAGGATGAGATAGAAAGATCTCAGGTTTGAGGCCAGCATCAGTATATTAGCTAGACCTTCGGGAACTTAGCAA
>PVLC010035781.1:0-16124 GCA_004027655.1 Graphiurus murinus | reverse complement strand
TCTTGAACTCAGGGGCATTCTACCTCCGAGCTACACCCCCAGCCCTATTTTTTATTCTTTATTTTGAAACCGAGTCTCACTAAGTTGCGGAGTGCCTCACTAGATAACTGAGGCTGGCCGCGAACCCGGATCCTCCGGTCTCAGCCTCCCGAATGCTGGGATTACAAGCGTGCGCCACCACGCCCGGCTCCCAGCCCTATTTTGTAGTCTTTATTTTGAAACAGGGTCTCACTAGGTAGCTGAGGCTAGCTGTAAACCTGGATCCTCTGGTTTTAGCCTCCCAAATGCTGGGATTACAAGCATGCGCCACCACGCCCAGCTTGAGACCTTGCTTCAAAATAAAGAATAAAAAATAGGGAGCCAGCCATGGTGGTGCACACTTGTAATCCCAGCATTTGGGAGGCTGAGACAGGAGGATCCGGGTTCGTGGCCAGCCTCAGCTATTTAGTGAAGCCCTCCGCAACTTAGTGAGACCCTGTTTCAAAATAAAGAATAAAAAAAATAGGACTGGGAGTGTAGCTCGGAGATAGAATGTCCCTGGGTTCAATCCCCAATACCACATACACACAAAAAAAGTTTAAATGATATGGGTAAAAAGATGAAAACCAATAAAAATGTAAAGAAATTAGCTTAAATTAACAGCACCAATATCATGCTGTTTAAGTTGAAATGAGCATGAGAGAAATGAAGAAGTAATTCAAATGTACTGTTTGGCACTTACCCACACAGAGGATATTAAAAGAGAATCCTTGTTGAAGAGATCTGTTCACCAACTGAGAGGGAAAACATTCGAAACCAAAATGGCCAAGAGTAGTTAGGCAACGGATATTTTCTTTTTGCTTAAAGAAAATAAAAATAAAGAGGTTTTAATTAGTGTTGATTTGCATTTCCCTGATGCGTAATGATATTGAGCATTGTTTCATATACTTATTGGCCATTTGTATTTATTCTTGTGAGAGTTGTCTATTCAGATCATTTGTCCCACTTTAAATTGGATTATTTGATTTTTTTTAAAGCATATATTCTGGATATTAAACTCTCTTTCAGATAAATATATGGCAAATATTTTCTCCGTGTTACTGTGCAGAAGCTTTTAAATTTGATATAATATAATTTGTCCCTTCTTGCTTTGGTTTCCTGTGTTTTTGGAGTCTTATCCAGAAACAAATTGCTTGAACCAAAGGACAGGCAGGGTTCAGGTAAAACACGGCGATTTGAAAATGAGGGTGGAATCCCAAAAAGGAGAAGTCGGTTCAAACTCTTGTGCAGGTGCTCTGTGTAAGTTTCTGGCTGAATCCTAAGACAGAACGTATGGAGGTAGGCATGGTGGCGCACACCCGTAATCCCAGTACTTGGCAGGCTGAGACAGGAGGATCACAGGTTCGAGGACAGCCTCAGCAACTTAGAGAGAAGCCCTCTGCAACGTAGCGAGATCTTGTTTCCAAATAAAATATAAAATAGGGCTGGAGGTATAGCTCAGAGGTAGAATGCCCCTGGGTCCAATCCCCAGCGCGCGTGCACACACACACACACACACACACACACACACACACACACAGCTCAGATAAAGGTGAAATAATTTAACTGAGATTTAAGCCACCCTTCCCCAACTTCAAAGCATTGTGGATAAAGACAGCTCCAAGCTAGGAGGTGGAGAAAGAATTAAGTGAAGGCCTTAGATTTGAAATGCAGTATTAGGCCCGCCATGGTGAGACCCAGTGACAGCAGATACCCATGGACTGACCTGCTGGAAGAGCCTCAACCAGGCAGTTAAATAGCTGCCTCCGCCAACTCTGCCTCAAACTCAGGCAGCAGAGGCGAGAGCAAGAACCTTCCTTCTGGGGAGCCGGGCATGAAGGTGAGCACAGAATTTTTGCCTTGAATCCAAAGCAGGACCTGCTATGGTGAGACCCAGCACCAGACGGAAAACCAAGGCCTTTCATCCAGGGCGGCGCTCACATATGGAAACGCTGGGCCTGCCCTGGCATCAGGAGGAGACCTATGCCCCGATGAGAGAGACTTGACTTGGGCCTGCATGACTGACAGCCTGGAAGTGGCCATGCATCCCCCGCCCCCAAGAATGTACAGGTCCCCGTGTCAGGTGTGACACAGCTCAGCATCACCCTTGGCAGCCAAGGGACAGTCTCCATCAAACTTGGGCAGCACAGCTATCCCCAGGCCCAAACTCACAAATGGAGCCTCTAAGTCTCCCCCAGAAAAAGGCAGAGATCTGCGCCCCAATGGGGTGGACTCGTGTTTTGGCCTGTGACACTGGCAGCAACAGTGTAAACTAAAAACTGAGCGGGTCCTTGCAGCTGTGAGACTTGGGTGCAACCCAGCTTAGCATCAGCCTTGGTGGTCATGGGGGTGATTTCACCTCAAGCAGCGTGTTGTAAAATCCCATTCATCAGCAGCTGGACAGGGGAGTAAGAACAGGACTTTGCAATTCAGCGCCAGGCTTGTGAAAACTAAAACTAGGCAGACCTTAATGGCCTCATTCTGAGACCAATGCCCTCTGGCAAAGTCTCTGGAATAGCTCCAGTGTCAGAGGATATATGGCCCCAGTCTGTTGCACTTATATTCCAGCCACCATCACCTGTGGCTGGTCCTAGAAGTCTTAGGCCACAAATCCACCTCTGCACTAGGCAGCCTATATCAATGTGAGCCTTGTTCCTGCCCCAGTGATGTGTAGGTGTGTGCAGACTGTGGGCTCAGGGTGTGATGTGAAATTCATGGCCATGTTCGTGGCAAAGGAGCAAAGGCTGGATTCCTCCTTATTAATGTAGCCCAGAGCTGGGAAGAATCTTGCAGTGTTTGGTCACAGTGTGATGACTGTGAATGAGGTGTCCGGGTCAGCCTTGGCCCCGTGATGAAGCTTCTGGGGACGGACTACCATTTTAGGTACTCTCCCCCCAATTCAAGGTGACCAACCCATCAACCTGGCTTGGATCACCCTCTAGTACTAAACAGGGAAAACATGCTAACAGCAGATTCGCAGCGGACCTGGACTTAGGGTGCCATCTAGCGGTGAAATGTCAGAAGTGACTACAGGCTCCGAGAAAATAAGCAGCCTGCTTAAAGTTTCTGGAAAGATGAGCACAAAATCAAATGACAAAGAGGCTGAGACAGGAGGATCGCAGGTTCGAGGACAGCCTCAGCAACTTAATGAGACCTTGTCTCAAAATAAAAAAAATATAATAGGGCTGAGTGTGTAGCTTGGAGGTAGAATGCCCCTGGGTTCAATTCCCCAGTACCACACACAAAAAAAGTAAAATAAAATAAAAAATGACAAAGACTGATAAGTATATAATCCTTTAGTGCACAAATGACATCACACATGGACAAGCACCAAGAACTTTTGGGGAATCATGACCTCACCTAACAGACAAAATAAGATGCCAGAAATTAATGACATAATTTCTGAGCCGGGTGTGGTGGCACACACTTGTAATCCCAGCATTTGGGAGGCTGAGACCGGAGGATCCAGGTTCGTGACCAGCCTCAGCTACCTAGTGAGGCACTCCGCAACTTAGTGAGACCCTGTTTCAAAATAAGGAATACAAAATAGGACTGGGGGTATAGCTTGGAATCAGAATGCCCCTGAGTTCAATCCCCAGTACTGCAAAAAAAAAAAAAAAAAAAAAAAAAAAAAAAAAAAATATATATATATATATATATATATATATATACATATTTTTTCATATATATATAATTTCTGCTATGGGCAAGCTCTCAGGTGGAGATTTATTTATTTATTTATTTATTTATTTATTTATTTATTGTGGTACTTGGGATCAAACCCAGGGGCATTCTACCTCTGAGATACACCCCCAGCTTGATTTTATTTTGAATCAAAGTCTCTCTAAATTACTGAGGCTGGTCTTGAACCTGTGATTTTCCTGTCTCAGCCTCCAAGTACTGTGATTACAGGCACGTAACATCACACTCAGCTTAGATGGAGATTTTTTTTTTTCAGTACTGAGGATTGAACCCAGGGGCACTATACCCCCAGCCCTATTTTATTTTTGAAACATGGTCTCACTAAGCTGTGGAGGACCTCACTAAGTAGCTGAGACTGGCCTTGAATTTGTGGTCCTCCTGTCTCAGCCTCCCAAGTACTGGGATTACAAGCATGTGCCACCCCACACAGCAGATGGAGACTTGAAAACAGATGTTTTAGCCCATCGTGGTGGCACACACCTATAATTTCAGTACTTGGGAAGCTGAGCTGGAAGGATCACAGGTTCAAGGACAGCCTCAGCAAGTAGTGAGACTCTCATCAACCTAGGAAGACCCTGTTTCAAAATAAAAATAAACTAGGGCTGGGGGTGGGTTTCAATCTTCAGTAACACACACACACACACACACACACAGAGCTTCAGGAAAACACAGAGAAACAGTTTGATACTGTTACAAAAGAACAGAAACAGAAGCAATTTTAAGAATCAAATAGAAATCCTTGAGTTAAAAATACATTAAGTGAAATTTAAAATGCAATAAAAGGCATCACTAGCAGAATATATCAAACAGAAGAAAAAAATAATGAACCCAAAGACAGAATATTTTAAAGTGCTCGGTTGCAAGCCAGCTGTGGTGGCCCACACTTGTAATCCCAGTACTTGGGAGGCTGAGACAGGAGGATTGTAGGTTCAAAGCCAGCCTCGGCAACTTAGTGAGGCTCTTTGCAACCTAGTGAGACCCTGTGTCCAAATAAGAAATAAAATCGGAGCCAGTCATGGTGTCACACACTTGTAACCCCAGTATTTAAGAAGTTGAAACAGGAAGATCGCAGGTTTGTGGCCAACCTCAGCAACTTGTGAGGTCCTCCACAACTTAGTGAGACCCTGTTTCAAAATAAAAAATGAAAATTTGGGCAGGGGATGGAGCTCAGAGGCAGATTGCCCCTGGGTTCAATATCCAGTACTACAAAAAAGAAAAGGAATAAAATCAGAGCCAGGCATGGTGGAGCATGCTTGTAATCCCACTACTTGGGAGGCTGAGACAGGAGGATCGTAGGTTTGCAGCCAGCCTCAGTTACTTAGTGAGGCCCTCTGCAACCTAGTGAGACCCTGTTTCAAAATAAAGTGTAAAAAATAGGCCTGGGATGAGGTCCAGAGGTAGAATGCCCCTGAGTTCCTGGGTTCAATCCCCAGCACCGCAATAAATAAATAAATAAGAAAATCAGGCTGGGGGTGTAGCTTGGAGGTAGAATGCCTCTGGGTTCCATTCCTAGGGCCAAATATTAAGATAAAATAAAAATAAAATAAGGCTGGGGGTGTATCTCAGAGGTAGAATATCCCTGAGTTTTATCTCCAGTACCACAAAATTAATTAATCAATTAATTAAAAATAGGGCTGAGGGTGCAGCTCAGAGGTAGAATGCCTTTGGGTTCAATTCCAGTACCACCTATTTGTGAGGACAAGAAGGAAACCCAGCTAGGCATGGTGGGAGCAAGCCTGTAATCCCAGGATTTAGGAGGCTGAGAGGGGGATGAGGTTCAAGGACAGTCTCAGCAATGTAGTGAGACTCTCAGCAACCTAGAGAGACCGTTACAAAATAAAAAATAAAAAGGGGATGGGGGTGTAGCTCAGAGGTAAAACGCCCCAGAGTCCAACCCCCAGTACGACAAAAAAAAAAAAAGAAAACAAAACAAAACGTGTAGTTAAACCAGTATTGATTGGTGTTTAATCAGTACAAAAGTTAATTCCTTAACAAACAACAGATAAACCCTTATTGTCTAGAAGCATATCAGTTTACTGAGTCAATATTTTGAAACCATACAATCTTATTGATGTGCAAAAGGCAAAGTTATACTTTAAAGATATACTTAACTATATCTTCATCTTTAGATATTTGCATGGACACACTCTTTGGTTTTTCTGCCATGACAGATTGGAAGAACTGAAATGAAGATACAAGGGTTTTCAAATTTACTTACAAAGGTTATATTCCTAACATAAAATTTACAACGACAAAAGAGTCTAATATAGATGTTAGCACAAGTTTTAGATTTTCACTCATACAACTTCTCTGTTTTAAGTTGTGGCTCTCTTGCTACAAAGGCTTCTACATAATAAATAATATATAGCATTCAATATATAATAGAGTAATACATTTAATCATAAACACACAAAAGGCATCATAAGTTAAACTTCTTATTGAAATCAAGAGAACAAGATCATCCTTCTTTTAAAAAGGATTCTCTGGAGCTGGGCGTGGGGGCGCACGCTTGTAATCCCAGCATTCGGGAGGCTGAGACCGGAGGATCTGGGTTCGAGGCCAGCCTCAGCTACCTAGTGAGGCACTTCCCAACTTAGTGAGACCTGGTTTCAAAATAAAGAATGAAAAATAGGGCTGGGGGTATAGCTTGGAGGTAGAATGCCCCTGAGTTCAATCCCCAGTACCGCAAAAAAAAAAAAAAAAAAAAAAAAAAAAAAAAAAGATTCTCTGGGAGCCAGGCCTGTAATTTCAATACTTGAGAGGCTGAGACAGGAGGATGGCAGGTTCAAGGAAAATCTCAGCAAATTAATGAACCCCCCCCCCATCCCCAGCAACTTACCAAGACCTTCAGCAACTTAGGAGACCTAATTTCCAAATAAAATAGGACTGGGGATGTGGCTTGAAGGTAAATGCACCTGAGCTCAACTCCCAGTAGCACAAAAGAGAGAGAGGGAGAGAGAGAGAGAGAGAGAGAGAGAGAGAGAAAGAGCTTATAAAATCTAAACAAGTCCCTTAGGAACCGAGGTAATAATTCTCAGTTATGAACCCCCTGTCATGAGCATTGTGCTGGGTACCACTGGTCTTTGCCTCCTTTAGTTTTTATAGTAGATGCAATAAATCCATATCTTCATTGTCATATGCCAGGGGGAAAAAATTCAGACTACGAAAAATTAAGTGACTCGCTTACCCAGAGTTTCAGCTGCGCAGCAGACAGGTCTGAACGGACTCCAAAGCTGGTGCTCTTCCTTCTATCCACAAATGTGGACCAAATTAATATTCACTGTTTGCAACAGTTGAGAACAAGGGAGGAGAGGTACAGAGGAGCATGCTGTGCTGATTTGTAACAGAACTGCCTGGGCATCCTGTGCTACCCTACTTCTGAGGGCAGCACACAGATACTCATGTGAGGCACTGTTTTGTTTTTTTGCTTTATTTTTTATTTTTGGTACTGAAGAACCCAGGGGCATCTACCTCTAAGTTATACCCCTAGCCATTTTTTATTATTTATTTATTGTGTGTGTGTGTGTGTGTGTGTGTGTGTGTGTGTGTGTGTGTGTTTTACTGGGAATTGAACCCAGAGGCATTCTACCTCTGAGCTATACCCCTAGACCGATTTTATTTCTTATTTGGAAACAGGGTCTTGCTACGTTGATGAGCATCACACTACTTCCTGAGGCTGTCCTAGAACCTGTGATCCTTTTATCTCAGCCTCTCAAGTACTGGGATTACAGGCGTGTGCCACTATACCCAGTCCTCTTTTTATTTTTCATTTTGAAACAGGGTCTTGCTAAGTTGCTGAGAACATTGCTAAATTGCTAAGGCTGACCTCAAACTGCGATCCTCCTGTCTCAGTCTCCCAAATACTGGGATTACAGGTGTGCACCATCATGCCCAGCATGAGGCACATTTTAAAGGGAAATATTATATATGGATAGAGTCAAAAGAAAAGCACACTGGAGTCGGGTGTGGTGGCACATGCTTGTAATCCCAGTACTTGGGAGGCTGAGACAGGAGGATCTGGGTTTGTGGCCAGCCTCAGCTACTTAGTGAGGCCCTCTGAAACTTAGTGAGACCCTGTTTCAAAATAAAGAATTAAAAATAGGACCGGGGGTATATCTCAGAGGTAGAATGCCCCTAGGTTCAATCTCTGGTAAAAAAAAAAAAAAAAAGGAGAGCAAAGAACTACTCTGTTACTCTGTTTCGTGGTCTCTCCACTTGATCTATTCTAAGGATTATTCCACTTTAGTATATAAATGTCTCATTTTTCCCGTTATGTTAGGTAGGGTTCTCTAATACAGTTCTCTGTTCTACTGTACAGTTTACTCTAGTATATATGAAGGTTCTATATTTATTAGCAGAAACTTAATGTTAGGTGTTGCAGTTACTTCCAGTCCTTAATTGCAATAAACATTGAAACCACTGAAAAAGAGGTTACTACTTTTTTTTCTTTTGTCTTTTTATTTGGGGAGGTGCATTGTAATCATACATCATGATGAAGTTCAGAGTGAAAGACACACACACACACACACACACACACACACACACACATACACGGTAAGAAGAGGTTGCTTCTTAACTTCTTATATGTATCTTCTCAGATCCTGAAGCAAGTGACTACAGATTCAAGAATATGTATCTCTGAGCCAGGGATGGAGGTGCAGGCCTGTAATTTCAGTACTTAGGAGGCTGAAACAGGAGGATCACAGGTTCGAGGCCAGCTTCAGCAACTTAGCTAGACCCTGTTTCCAAAAAAAAAAAGGGCTGGGGATGCAGCTTGGAAGTTGAATGCCCCTGGGTTCAATCTCCAGTACCATACTCACACACAGAATACATATCTCTGTATAGCCACTGGCTTTCTGGAAAGTCCTCTAAAGATTGTTTAAAAATTAGAGATACAAATTATCTTATGTTTAAAATCTAATTACCAATGCAGTAAACAAATAGAGGTATATTTCTCTCACATAAGCCTAGAGCATAGGTTCTCAAAGTATGGTCCTGGGACCCCTTAGATCCCTAAGATTCTTTCAGGGTGCTCGTAAGGTCCATTTTTTTTTCTAATAACACTAGGGCATGATTTGCCTTTTCTACTGTGTTAAAATTTGCATTGATGGTTCAAAAGCAATGCTGGATACAATTTATGTCATGTTCATCAATGCAGTGGCACAAACTGTTATTAATCATTGTATCATTCACTAAACACATTCACAAAAACAGGAGAAAAGTAGCTGAGCATGGTGGCACACACAAATAATTGCATACTTGGGAAAAGACAGGAGGGTCTCAGGTTTGAGGCCAGCCTTAGTAACTTAGTGAGATCCTCAGCAACTTAGTGAGACCCTGTTTCAAAATTTAAAAATAGGGGTGAGCCGGGTGTGGTGGTGCATGCTTATAATCCCAGTACTTGGGAGGCTGAGACAGGAGGATCCGGGTTCTCGGCCAGCATCAGCTACTTAATGAGGCCCTCCACAACTTAGCGAGACCCTGTTTCAAAATAAAGAATAAAAAATAGGAGTGGGAGCCGGGCATGGTAGCGCACGTTTGTAATCCCAGCATTTGGGAGGCTGAGACTGGAGGATCCGGGTTCTCGGCCAGCCTCAGCTACTTAATGAGGCCCTCCACAACTTAGTGAGACCCTGTTTCAAAATAAAGAATAAAAAATAGGAGTGGGAGCCGGATGTGGTGGCACACGCTTGTAATCCCAGCATTTGGGAGGCTGAGACTGGAGGATTCGGGTTAGCGGCTAGCCTCAGCTACCTAGTGAGGCACTCTGCAACTTAGTGAGACCCTGTTTCAAAATAAAGAATTAAAAAATAGGGCTGGGGGTGTAGCTCGGAGGTAGAATGCCCCTGAGTTCAATCCCCAGTACCGCAAAAAATAAATAAAGAATACAAAATAGGGCTGGGAGTGTAGCTCTGAGGTAGAATGCCCCTGAGTTCAATCCCCAGTACTGAAAAAAAATAGGAGTGGGGATGTAGCTCGGAGGTAGAATGCTCCTGGATTCCATCCCTAGTACCACACACACACATACACAAATAGGGATGGGGGAGTAGGTCAGAGGTAGAATGGCTCTGAGAGAGAGAGAGAGACAGAGAAAGAGAGAGAAAGAGGAGAACTGAGTACCTATAAAGCACTAATATAATACTGTATATAAGTCTGATGCTTGTCTTGAATAAGACAAGTTATGTAATTGAGTTATGAGAAATAGTAACTCCTAGCTGGGTGTGGTGGTGCACTCTTGTAATCTCAGTACTTGGGAGGCTGAGACTGGAGGATCCGGGTTCTTGGCCAGCCTCAGCTATTTAGTGAGGCTCTCCGCAACTTAGTGAGACCCTGTTTCAAAATAAAGAAGAAAAAATACGACTGGGGGTGTAGCTTGGAGGTAGAATGCCCCTGGGTTAATCCCCAGTACTGCAAAAAAAAAAAAAAAAAAAAAAAAAAGAATAGTAACTCCTTTTCCATGGAACATTTTAACTACAAAAACAACATACAAACAGTGGTGGTTTCTAAGACCATTTCTTTAAAATGAAGTGTGGTTTGCAGCATCAAGAAAAATTACTGAGGCTGAGACAAGAGTATCTCAGGCTGGAGGACAGTATCAGCAACTTAGCAAAACTCTCTGGAACTTAGTGAGACCCTGTTTCAAAATAAAATAGGGCTGAGGGCATATCTCAGAGGTGGAATGCCCCTGGGTTCCATCCCCAGTACCAAAAAAGAAAAGAAAGAAGATAATGAAAATAACTGAATCCAAGCTGGTAGAACAGAGGCTCCCAGGACCCACTTCCTCCTCCCCAAGAAGAATCAAAGTAACAGATGTGTCTCAGCGTCTTGAGTTTGTGACCATGGGAGAACACTGGAAATCAGCAAGATTTCCAGAGATTAGAACCTTGTGAGATTCTGGACCACAGCAGAGAAAGAGAAACAAAATATCCTGCAATGTGCCACCAAGCTCCACATCCTGGCAGGGACACCTCCGCTCCGCAGGGGTAAGGGTGACAGAGGGAGCCGGCAACTGACAGCCCTCCCTGCCGGACAGTGATCTAGTTAGTCCTCACAGACTGATAGCCCACGTAAGTAAGTAACCTGAGAGTGCACGGTAGCCTAACATCACCTCCTAAAAAACAGACAAGTAAACAAACAAATCAAGGCGTTGCAGCCAAAAGCCACCTTGAGAAAGGAGGTAATGTTTAAATTTTTTTATTTGTTTGTTTTTGGTTTTTTGTGGTACTGGGGATTGAACCCAGTGGCCTCTTACCTCCAAGCTATACACCCAGCCCTACCCTATTTTGTATTCTTTATTTTGAAGAAGAAGAATGCCCCTGGGTTCAATCCCCACTACCACAAAATTAATAATGATAATAAAAAATAAAGCCAGGATTGGTGGCACACACTTGTAATCCCAGTACTTGGGAGGCTGAGATGGGAGGATCACAGGGGTTTTTTTTGTTTTTGTTTTTGTTTTTTGAAACAAGATCTCACTAAGTTGCTGAAGCTGGCTTTGAACCTGTGATCCTTCTGTTATGGGTATGGGATCTAAGCCTAAACACAAAGTTCATTTGTTTCATATATACTTTATACACATAACCCAAATATAATGTTCTTCAATATTGTTAGTGTGTCTGCAACTGGACTGCGATCTGTCACATGAGTGAAGTCAGGTGGATTTTGAAACATTTCAGATTTTCAGAAGAGGAATTTCTGGGTTATATGGTATTTCCATATTTAATTTTTTTGAGGACGCTCTAAACTATTTTCCATAGTGTCTCTGTGTGTGTGTGTGTGTGTGTGTGTGTGTGTGTGTGTGTGTGTGTGTGTGGCACTGGGGATTGAACCCGGGGCATTCTACCTCCAAGCAACACCCCCAGGCCATTTTATTTTTATTTGGAACAGGATCTCACTAGGTTGATGAAAGTCTCATTACTTGCTAAGGTTGTCCTCAAACCTTCAATCCTCCTGTCTCAGCCTCCCAATTACTGGGATTACAGGTGTATACCACCACATCCAGCCTATTTTAGTTTCTAGTAGTGTAGATACACACACACACACACACACACACACACACACCACCTAAAGAATCTGAGATACTACACACTGTTGGGTAAAACTTAGGTTACAGACCCAGTTACCCACAAGATTTCACTCACTTCAAATGCCAACCTCAAATTCAGGAGTCCCCAAGACAGCCTGACTTATGACCATCTTTCCAACAAATGTTCTTTTGAACATTTTTGTTTTTGTGGTACTGGGGATTGATCCCAAGGGCATTCTATCTCCGAGCTACACCCCCAGTCCTATTTTTTATTCTTTATTTTGAAACAGGGTCTTACGAAGTTGCAGAGGGCCTCACTAAGTAGCTGAGGCTAGCTGCGAACCAGGATCCTCCTGTCTCAGCTTCCCAAGTACTGGTATTACAATCGTGTGCCACCACGCCCGGCTTCCAACAAACGTTCTTGAAGCCACTGAACGTGTTACAGGTATGGCATGAAACCTCAACCTAAACCTCATATCTGAGGTTAAGATGCTGAGGCTGGCCTCCAACCTGAGATCCTCTGTCTCAGCCTCCCAAGGACTGGGATTACAGGCGTGCGCCTCTACACCTGGCTTGAGGCTTTTAGAACTCTATCCTTGTTTTGTATGTCAGGCATCTTAATTATAATGATTTGTGGAGAGGTTCTTTTTTATCTTATCTATTTGAGGTGCTGATACCTCCCATATTTGGACGTCCAGCTCATTCTCAAGGTTTGGAATTTTTTCTGTTATTATTTCTCAAACAAGGTTATCCGTGCTTTTAGCAAAAATCAATAAATGGGACTGCATTGGATGAAAAAGCTCAGCTGGACATGGTGGCCTGTAATCCCAGTACTTGGAGGCTGAAACAGAAGGATCACAGGTTCAAAGCCAGCTTCAGCAACTTAGTGAGATCTTGTTTCAAAAAAAAAAAAAAAAGAAGAAGAAGAAGCTGAGTGTGGTGATGCATGCTTGTAATCCAATTATTTGGGAGGCTGAGACAGGAGGATTGCAAGTTCATGGCCAGCCCCAGCTATTTAGTGAGGCCCTCAGCAACGTAGTGAGACTCTGTTTCAAAATAAAAAATAAAAATAGGGCTGGGATGTAGCTCAGAGGTAGAATGTCCCTGGGTTCCATCCCCAGTACTGCAAAAATAAATAAGTATATATACATACATATATATATATATCACTGAGCTAAACTTTTATTTTAAAACAGGGTCTTGTAGCTGGCATGGTGGTGCACATCTGTAATCCCAGTACTTGGGAGGCTGAGACAGGAGGATCTCAGGTTCAAAGCCAACCTTGGCAACTTAGCAAGGCTCTCAGCAACCTAGTGAGACCCTGTTTCCAAATAAGAAATAAAATCAGCTGGGCGTGGTGGCACACGCTTGTAATCCCTGTAGTTGGGAGGCTGAGACAGGAGGGTCACAAGTTTCCTGCCAGCCTCAGCTACCTAGTGAGACCCTGTTTCAAAATAAAGAATAAAAAAATAGGGCTGGGCATGTAGCTTGGAGGTAGAATGCCCCTGGGTTCAACCCCCAGTACAGAAAAAAAAAAGAGAAGAAAGGGCTGGGAGTGCAGCTCAGAGGTAGAATGTCCCTGGGTTCAATCTCTAATACCAAAAATAAAAGAAAAGAAAAATAAAAAGCTCTGCAAAACAAAGGAAACATTTAACTTGGTGAGACCCTGCTTCCAAATAGAAAATAAAATAAGGATAGAGGTGTGGCTCAGAGGTAGAGTGCCCCTGGGTTCCATTTCCTGTCCCAAAATAAATATGTAAATAAAAATTTAAAGGGGTTGGGGGTTGTAGCTCAGAAGAAGAATGCCCCTGGGTTCAATCCCCACTGCCACAAAATTAATAATGATAATAAAAAATAAAGCCAGGAGTGGTGGCACGCACTTGTAATTCCAGTACTTGGGAGGCTGAGATGGGAGGATCACAGGTTTGAGGACAGCCTCAGCAAGTAGTGAGACTCTCATCAACCTAGTGAGACCCTGTTTCCAAATAAGAAATTAAAAAAAAAAAAAAAATAGGGCTGGGGGTAGAGCTCAAAGGTAGAATGTCTCTGGGTTCAATCCCCAGTACTACAAAAATAAAATAAAATATAAAATAGGGGTGGTAGTGTGACTCAGAGGTAGAATGCCCTGGATTCAATCTCCAGTACCAATAAATAAATAAATGAATAAATAAATAAGGCTATAAGGCTCCTGGTGTAGTTAGGAGGTAGAATACTCCTGGGTTCAATCCCCAGTATAAAATTCATATATATATATATGCAAAATTAATACATATATTAAAAATTCATGTGTGTGTGTGTGTGCGTGTGTGACCTGTAACAATTCAATTACTATTACGGTCTGAATTTCCTTGGGTGAGATGCGGTGGGGTGGCTGGCTACTGGCTGAGCAGCGCGCGGGTTTGCAGGGTCGCCTTGGAGACGGGCGCGGGTCCCGGCCACACCGACGGCGGGCAGGTTCTCCACTCGCGGATCTCGCAGCTCTCGGAATGGAGAATTCCGTGGAGGGCTGGGGCGGAGGTCCCAGCCTCCCGGGTCAGCGCTGCACTGGTGGAAAGCAGACTCGGGGAGAGCGAAGTCGGGGGCCGGGGCTGCGGAGAGCTCGCCCACCCTGCACCCCCTGCACCCCCTGCACCCCCTGCACCCCCTGCCGGCGCATGCGTGCCCAGCTCCGAGGCCTGCGCGGCGCGGGCGCCATTGCGGGATCGCCGCAGTCAGGCCGGGCCTGACGCCGCCGCCGAGCCCACCCCGGGGCCAGATCGCTTCGCCAGGCTCGCGCGACCTGGCAGTCCGCACCTGCTCCCCGAGTCGGGACCGCGGCCGCGGCGTCCGGGGCGGAGCCGCCCGAGGCCCTTTGTCCTCCGAGGCTGGTGAGTGCCGCGCGCCAGGGAGGGGGCCCGGGACGAGACGCCCAGCTCCCCACCCTGCAGCCCTTTAGGATCTAGGTCTTTTGTAGGAAGGCCTGCTCCTTCCCCAGATTATGGACATCTTCTGGAGCCGGGCGTGGTGGCTCACACCTGTAATCTTGGGAGGCTGAGACAGGAGGATCGCAAGTTCGAGGCCAGCCTCAGCAATTTAGCCAACCGCTGTTTCGAAATAAAAAAAGGTCTGAGGGTGTAGCCCGGAGGTAATTCTAGGTTCAATCCCCAGCACCAAAATAAATAAATAAACAAACATCCCCTAGGTGTTGTGCCCAGAGAGGGCGTACAATCTCTGCCTTCCTCCCCAATCCCCTCTGTCATCTGTTCCTGAGGTAAGTGACCAAGCTGGGCTTAAACGGACCCTGTATTATGATCTCACAGGCAACTCCAGGCACCTGTGCTGGAAACCAAACCGTTTCTGTTTAATAACACATGACATGGTGCTACTTGGTATCAACTGAGATGACAGTCAATGCCAGTATGCAAGAAGCAATTGGAAACTGATACTGTTGAAAGTTTTTTTGTTGTTGTTGTCGTTTTTGCTAAAATACATTATATTGTATGTTTGAGTTAAGTCTAATATAAAACTAGATGTACAATAAATGTGTGTGTGTGTGTGTGTTAGTTACCGGGGATTGAACCCAGGGGCATTCTACCTCTGAAATAGGGTTTCATTAAATTGCTGAGGGCCTCACTAAGTTGCTGAGGCTGGCCAAGAAGCTGCAATCCTCCTGTCTCAGCCCCCAGGTACTGGGATTACAGGCGTGCATCACCACGCCCAGCTCAAGAAACCCTGTAAATCACTGGTAATATATGAGCAGAACTGAAGCATTTACTATCAAAGCCGTGTTACTCTAATGGTCACTTGCTGGTGTGTTGCTGCTCAGTGTTATCATTTACTTCAGGACCTTGCTATTTCATATAGAGTGTGTTTCTCTATCACTACACCTATTGCAATGACAGATTTTTATCTTACTCCACTATCTAAATGGCACTGGTGTGAACAGGGCATGTGGTGCATGCCTATAATCCCAGTTTGGGAGGGTGAGATAGGAGGATCACAGGTTGGTGGCCAGCCTCAGCAATTTAGTGAGACCTTGTTTCAAAATAAAAAATTAAAGCTGTGTGTAGTGGCACCCGCTTGTAATCCCAGTACTTGGGAGGCTGAGACTGGAGGATCCGGGTTCACAGCCAGCCTCAGCTACTTAGTGAGGCCCCCTACAACTTAGTGAGACCCTGTTTCAAAATAAAGAATAAGCTGGGCGTGGTGGCGCACGCTTGTAATCCCAGCATTTGGGAGGCTGAGACCGGAGGATCCGGGTTCGCGAACAGCCTCAGCTACCTAGTGAGGCACTCCGCAACTTAGTGAGACTCGGTTTCAAAATAAAGAATAAAAAATAGGGCTGGGGGTATAGCTCAGAGGTAGAATGCCCCTGAGTTCAATCCCAGTACCGCAAAAA
>PVLC010035780.1:0-16214 GCA_004027655.1 Graphiurus murinus | reverse complement strand
CGGACCCAGACGGGCACCTCGGAGAGGGGGTGAACCCCCAGAAACCGTGAGTTGATACGTGAAGAGGGTCATGGGAAAACACTTTCCGGGGGGGTCTCAAGGGAGCCCCGACCTCGCACTGTTTGGAGCCCCTGGGTGGGAATTCTTGGACCCGAGACAGGACAGGGTGGGGGGATGTGTCCCGTGGATAGGAGGGAGCCGGGATGCCCAGTCGCCGGGGAGCGGGTAAAGGGACCCTGAGGAATTCCTGTGAATTACCTTGCCTGGCAACCATCTGGTGGCTTCCCTTCCTCGGACACATGCAGAGCTGGCTCCCCAGGTGCTGGGGCTTTGCTGTCCTTAGCCACCATGGGGTATCAGAGGAGAAGGGACAGTTTTCTAGCCTGTGTGGTCTGGTTGGTCCTGCCCTCAGAGGGGTCTCCGGCAGCTGATGGGGCGGTAGGATTGTGGTCCCTGCCTGGGCTTACCTGGACCAGCCCCAAGCTCAGAGCTGGAGCCCTGTCTGCTGACTGCCCCTTTCCCCAGGTGGAAGGTGTGTGTGTGTAAGGGGGGGGGCAGGTAGCCCAGGGCCTGCACGCCCCACCGGGTGCTCATGCTGAAGCAGCCGCTGAGTTCCTTCTGCCTCGTCAGCCTGTGCCACGCAGGTGATAGTGGGCTTCTACTGGGTGCACCTGGGCTGCTTTACTGCCGTGTACTCTGGCAGGAGGCTTTCTGAGCCTCAGCCTCTCTGCCTGGGAGTTAGTTAACAGGATTCCTGATGGGGCCGACAGCTGATTGTGAGTTATAAAGGGTCTAGGTGCTTTAGTCTGGTGGCGGGCCTGCCTCCCCAGTCCCAGAGCCTACGCGCCAGGACGTGGCTTTGGCCTGTTGGCATTTGCTCCTTCTTATCACGTGCCTCCCCCCCCCCCTTTTTTTTTGTAGTGCTAGGAGTGGAACCCAGGGGCCGCCTACTTCCGGGCTATACCCCTAGCTCTATTTTTTATTTGGAAATAGGGTCTCGCTAAGTTGCTAAGGAGCCTCACTTAAGTTGCTGAGGCTGACTCTGAACCTGTGATCCTTCTGTCTCAGCCTCCCAAGTACTGGGATTACAAGTGTGCGCCACCACGCCTGACTTATCATGTCTTTTTAAATTTGATCTGTAGTTTTTTGTTTCGTGTTTAATATCATGCCGATGAAATCTTAAACACATTTATGTCCCTGTCTTTTTGGAGCCAAACTTTAGCACGCATGCAGACAAGGCAGAAACACAGCAGCACAGATCTACCTGGGTCTTGGGGGGGCGGGGCAGGGCACCTGCTGGGCCCTCTGCGCCCAGTTCTTCAGGTGTCGGTTCCCACGCATTGGACTCAGTAAGATGGAGGAGAGGTGGTTTACTTGTTATTAGGCATTGGGATTCTTTCTCAAAACAACTAGTGGAATTGTTCATGTGGGTTTATTATTTCCCAGGCCAGGAAAAAAAAAAAAAAGTCATTTCAAAGGACCTGTCCACTCTCTTTATAGTGATTTATAGTTTACAGTCATGTTCAAATGTGTTCTAATTATAGCTCCCAAAACAACAAGCCTCTGTTTTCCGATGAAGGAAAGGAGGGCCTCAGATGAAATGACTGCTCAGATGCCCCTCGGCAGAGGTGGCCCTGCCTGAGCTTCCCCCGGCTGCCATCACCCCTCGGGGCGGGAACGTGTTTCCTTCTCCCTAGCTTTTGCAGAAACAGCTAGGTCATTGCGCACTTGGGTTGGCTCCTACTTTCTAAAACTCTTTGCCGAGGCTTCAACTTGGGTACCACTTTCAGACGGTGCTGGGATTGAGACAGATTGAAGGATTCGTGGGCCAGGTGAGCAGGGCTCCGGAGGAGTCCACGCCCACCTTGGCCTGCATCGTACTACCTCTGAGTGTTTTCCAAGCATCCTGCTACTGCTTACTTCCCAGCAATCTGTGCTGGACGCCACGGTGAAATGATGCCCTGGACTGCGGGAGTTTGGCCAGAAATCTGTGTGTCATCTTTGCGTGCTGACCCACTTGCTGTGTGCTTACCTGCATGCACCGGCCACCTGCTGTCAGAATGTGCCTGGCAATTGGAGCATTCCTTGTCGCTTCAGCCCTGGTCCAGGCAAACCAGCCCAGGGCCAAGTTCAGATACAGGAGTCCTGAGCAGACCCTTTGGTTGGTTTGTTTGCTTGTTTTTGCAGTACTGGGGATTGAACCCTGGGGGCATTCTACACCTCTAGCACTATTTTTATTCTTTATTTTGAAACAGGGTCTCACTAAGTTGCAGAGGGCCTCACTAAGTAGCTAAGGTTGGCCGCGAACCTGCGATCCTCCAGTCTCAGCCTCCCAAGTACTGGGATTACAAGCGTGTACCACCGCGCCAACCTCTGAGCAGACCCTTTGTACAGAGCCACCTGTTGTGGCTTTTCTCTTGTCGCAGTACCTGTCATTTGCTGAAAAGAGCTCATTTCCCGGAGCTGTCATTCTAAGCTTCATTTTGCACCATACCATTAAAAATTTTTAGAGTGTTTGCTTGATTTATGTTTATTGAAACTAAATTCATTAGGATGATGTGAAAATAGCGCTCAACTGTTTACCAAATCGGATTCTTGTTTTTGGTATTTTCGTACATCATCTGTTCTCACTTGAACGTCGTAGAACGTTGTTGGTAAAGTGTTAGGCAGATGAAAACCCGTATTTCAGTGGAGTTTTTTTTTTTTTTTTTTTTAATATGAGTTTGTAAGGATATTACATATCCAAGGTGCTTGATTTGCCACTTGAATCAGAATTCGAATGGATATGAGAATCTCGGGACTGGGCGTGGTCTTTGAATTTTGGTGGCCAGGATCTGGGCTGTGGAGACCTGGACCCTACACCAGGTGCTAAGTCACAGGCTAGCTGGAACCCCCCTCTACTGTGTGACAGCTTGCAGGTCACCCAACCCCTAGGAGCTCTAGGTCCTTAATTGTGAAGTGGCGATTGCTGTGTTTCATACAGTTATTGGAGGACCGGCCAGAGCACTGTGTTACATGAGTTTCCAGCACTTTGAAATCTCTGCAGTCATCTCTGTGTCATTACCTTGATCACGTACCAGAGATTGACAATATTCCTTTAATGGTTGATAACGCTGGTCTAGGAAGCAGTTGCCTTTCTTTTCTCTTTTGAGACAAGGTCTTCCTATGTTACCCAGGCTGATCTTGAACTCAAGCAGTCCTCCCGCCTCAGCTTCCCGAGTGCTGGGACTACAGGTGTGTGCCACGGTGCCTGGCTGTGCACCACTTCTTAGTTGGTCAATGGAAGTCCAGGCATGACCAGGCTTGTCCTTTGTCTCAAAGCCGTGTGGCAACAAAGGAACTCAGCAGATGCATTTGCAGAATGTCTTTTCCAGTTTGGGGCAGGGGTTGGGTAATGAAGGATCCTTGTATTCGAAGAGACCCGGAGTGCACAGCTGCTTCCAAAGTAAGCCTATCTGAGACAGAGATGGAAGGCTGAGTACGGAGGAGACAACGGGATGTCAGCGGAGGGTCCCTGCCTGCCTTCCATCCCTGGGGACCCACTGTGGGAGTGGCCGCGTGGCCATGACCAGGGGCAGGCCTCTGGAAAGGAATGTGTCACTTCCTGGCAGAGTAGTTAAGACACCAGCATGCCTTACCCAGCCTTTCTTTTGACTGTCAACTGGATGTGGAAAATCCAGCAGAGAATGCCCCAGGGTAGGGACAAAGTGACCTACAGATCAAGAACACTATCCTGATCTTTTTGGGATATCAGAATCAGCTTCTATTGTGTTGAGCTGATACTTTAAAATTTTTTTCTTCCTGGTACTGGGAATTGAGCCCAGAGGCATTCTACCCCCCACACTACACCCCCACCCTTTTAAAAAAAATTTTTGTTTTGTTTTGTTTTATTTTGCAGTACTGGGGATTGAACCCAGGGGCATTCTACCTCCGAGCTACACCCCCAGTCCTATTTTTTATTCTTTATTTTGAAACAGGGTCTCACTAAGTTGCAGAGAGCCTCACTAAGTAGCTGAGGCTGGCCGCAAACCCACATCCTCTGGTCTCAGCCTCCCAAGTACCGGGATTACAAGTGTGCGCCACCACGCTTGTAATTTTTTAAAAATTTGAAACAGGGTCTCTTTGCCAAAGGCTGGCCTTGAACTTGTGAGCCTCCTGCCTCAGCTTTCCAAGTAGAAATCATACTACCATAAATGGGAACAGTGAGTTCGAGTAGTTGATGAGCTTCATCTCAATCCCACTCAGCCCCGGCCCCCTCCCTGTCTCGCTCTGCTTCTGCTCTGGAGAAGGTGGCACACGCACCCACCTGTCGCCAGCCTCAACCTCACGGCTTTGACTTCTCCGTCTCTTCCTGTCCATTACTCATTGAGTCCTGTAGGCCTCCCCCCCCCCTTTGGGCTGGTCCCCAAGCCTCCCAAATAACATCTACCTAAAGTCTTTGGATTCAGCCAAGTGGCTCTAGAAGTGCAGTTATCCAATTTATTTATTTTTATTTTTTATTTTTTTGCGGTACTGGGGATTGAACTCAGGGGCATTCTACCTCCGAGCTATATCCCCAGCCCTATTTTTTATTCTTTATTTTGAAACCGAGTCTCACTAAGTTGCGGAGTGCCTCACTAGGTAGCTGAGGCTGGCCGCGAACCCAGATCCTCCAGTCTCAGCCTCCCGAATGCTGGGATTACAAGCCTGCACCACCACGCCTGGCTGCAGTTATCCAACTTAGGAGAGGTTGAGCAGCAGGTCTTGGGGTGCAATTTCGTAGCAGTGATTTGGCATGGTGGGCACGAAGGTGCTCCCCCTTGGTCTTCTACTTCTGGGAACATAATTGGCGGCCTCAGCTGCTGCGTGCCAAATCCAGCGCCACATCCAGCACCACCTGCACAGACAGCCTGTGCTACCACGGGCTGCGCCAGCTGCCTCTCCTTCCCAGCCCTCTTTCCCTGACACCTCCACGGACCAGACTGTGTCTGCCCTCATCTCCCTCTGCCTCTCAGCCCCCTGGCTCCCAAGAAGCCTCTTGTCTTGGCGTCTGTTTTTTGGAGAATCTGAGCTAACACACATTGTATTTAGAAGAAGTGGCCATTGTATTTAGAATGACCCTCAGTTTGGACAGCAAGCTGGTTCCTCCCTCCGGTGGCAGTTTGCCTTGAGAGTTAGGGGCCCAAAGACACGCAGGATTCTGCGGAGGGTTCTGGTCCTGGTCCTCTTGTCTGACAGCACGGTGGATCTCCTAAGTGTGCTTTTATCATAGCGTCCTTGCCATCTGGGCAAACCATCGGTAATGAAAATGGAGCGGATGCCGCAGTGACCTTTCTGAGTGTCCATGCACTGTATTTTAACTGGGAAGTTGCATGTATTTTCTGTACTTAATACTTTAAAAGCCTCTTGGGTAATAAGAGGGGCTTGCAAGTACATCCCATGTGTGATCCGCCCTGGGAACGCAACTTCAGGTTGAGAAGCCCCGCTTTCATGTGGCAGGGCACTTAGCAGCAGCGTGTTTAAGAAGTCACGTGGCATTTAGCGGCGTGTTTCCAGGTGGACCTGCGGTAATGGCTTTGCTCTTTGGGAGCTGTGCTCTGCCTCCCACAAGCCGCCGTGGAAGTAATGTCAGATCCCCGTGATCCTCCTGTCCCCTCCTCAAAGCTTTGTGGAACCTGCACCTTGCAGATTGCCAGTGTTCTCGGGTTCTCTTACCCCGGTGGCCCTTCTCCTGAGCAGGGACCTCGTGTCCTACTGACCGGCATTCGACACAAACACTCCTGAACTCTTTCAGGCCCTCAGCCTGCTCCTGGAAAGTGCGAGCCGCTCTGCTGCGCACCGTGCACAAGCTTCGGTTGGGCGCTAGGTCCTCGCAGGTGTTTTGTGCGCACGTTCCAGAGAGCCGGGCCTGCCGAGTGTTGATCAGATCCAATCCTTCCCCAAGGGAGGTCTCGGAGTTTCTTTTGGAAGCTTGTCTTGGGTAGTTTTCAACCTCCAGTTGTAAAAGTCGGGAGAGTAGGCGTGATGGCAGCGACAGCCAGCGTGGTGGCCTGAGCACGCCTCCGTTCCCGCCTCTGCAGCTTTTCCTTACAGCGCGTCTCAGATGTTACCTTCCCCTGAATCCTTAGACGTGCATCTCACTGCTGAGCTTGGCTTGTTTGTGGGGGTTCTCGTTGTCCTTGGATCTAAAACTTAGGGGGAAGTGTGGGGGCAGTGAAGTGGGGGTTGGGGGGGAGGGGGTGGCGAGGCAATGTGAACTGCATGGTCCTCAGTGTGCCTGTCTGTGAGCTCTGGTAGGTGCACCCCAAAACAGGCCGCCCCTCCCACCTCCTTGATCACCTCCAGCAACCACTACTTTGTTTTTTTGTTTGTTTTCAGTACTGGGGATTGAACTCAGGGGCATTCTACCTCCGAGCTATACCCCCAGCCCTATTTTTTATTCTTTATTTTGAAACTGGGTCTCACTAAGCTGCAGAGTGCCTCACTAGGAGCTGAGGCTGGCCTTGAACCCGGATCCTCCGGTCTCAGCCTCCCAAATTCTGGGATTATAAGCATGCGCCACCACACCCGGCTTTGTTTTGTTTTTCTAACATGACTATTTTTGCCTGTTCTAGAGTTTCATGTAGTACTGTATAATATACAGATATACAGCATGTATATGTACAATATAGTATGTGCATATTTTGCCATATATGCCTTTTTCCTAAAGTTTTTTTTGGTTCGTCAACACAATGTCTTCAAGATAGCAAAGCGCTCTGGTCTATACGTAAGTTGCTTGTTCCTCTTTACCTCTGAGGAAGACTCTGCCACACCTCTTCACCCATTTATCTGTCAACGGGCACTTGGACTGTTTCTAGCTTTTGGTATTCTGAACAAAGTTATTACACAGCATTCCTGAACACATCTTTTTGTGGACACACTTCTATTTAGGAATGGAATCGCTGGGTCATGGAGTAGCTGTACATTTGGTCTCATAAAGAAGTTACAGCATTTCATGCTTCCACTAATCCTGTATAGAATTGAAAGGTTCTCCTCTCCTCTCCTCTCTTCTCTTCTCTTGTACTGGGGATCGAACTCAGAAGGGCATCCTACCTCTGAGCCAGACGCCTCCCCCCACCTTTCCAGCCCTATTTTATTTTTAAACAAGATCTAAGTTGCTGAGACTAGTCTTGGACTGCGATCTCCTGTCTCAGCCTCTCAAGTCCTGGGATTACAGGCCTGCACCCCCACACCTGGCTAGAGCCATTTCTTTTTTTTTTTTTTTTTTTTTTTGCGGTACTGGGGATTGAACTCAGGGGCATTCTACCTCCAAGCTATAACCTTAAACCCTGCGTTCAGAGTGTTGGCACTCTGCTTGGGAGGTGCAGTGGGGTAGAAGGACCAGTGGGCGGGAACGCCTCTCTCCTTTGGTTCCCCTAAACAAGATGGGCACCTTACTCTGCTATCTTTCCCTGTAACACCCCACTTTCCAACAAAGCTCAACAGATAAATCAGGAGTGAGTGTCTCATGGCCTCTGGTTCCTGGTCCTGGTTCTAATCTCTTTGGAGTCCCCTGATGATTTATGGGGTACCACACGAACTTCTAGTTGGCCTCAGATGCATGAAGGCCGTGGCTAAGCTGGCTTTCTGGATAGGAGCTGCCAAAGCAGCCACTCTTTTTTTTTTTTTTTTTTTTGCAGTACTGGGGATTGAACTCAGGGGCATTCTACCTCCGAGCTACACCCCCAGCCCTGTTTTTTATTCTTTATTTTGAAACAGGGTCTCACTAAGTTGCGGAGTGCCTCACTAGGTAGCTGAGGCTGGCCGCGAACCTGGATCCTCCGGTCTCAGCCTCCCAAATGCTGGGATTACTCGTTAAAGCAGCCACCCTTGAGCGGGGCCCAGGACCCAGTGTGTGGGGTCCTGGGGTCGCTGCCTCAGGCTGCCCCAAGTCTCCCCAGGGCCATTACTTCCAGAGGCGTGTTTTATAGGGCTACTGGAGCCTCCTCATGCCTGGATTCCACTTGACTTATTTATAAGCTTCCTCTTTCGAGAAAGTACTACAAGGGCTCACAAAATAGTATATTGAGAGAGAAGAGCCGAGATTGGGGGACGGTCAGAGTCGAAAAATGTAGCTGCGGACTTGGATCAAGGATGTTTCGGTGGGGTGGTTCTCTTTGAGTTTTTTCTTTTTGGTGGTACTGGGGATGGAACCCAGGGACATTCTACTTCTAAGATACACCTCCACTCCTATTTTCTTTTATTTTGAAACAGGGTCTCACTGAATTGCACATGGCCTCATTAAATTGCTGAGGCTGGCCATGAACCTGCGATCCTCCTGTCTCGGCCTCCCAAGTACTGCGATTACAAGCGTGCACCCTCATGCCCGGCTCTCCGAGTTTCCAGCCCACCAATGTGAATTCCCGAGCTGACCCTACAAACAAATGCTTTGCTAAAGGGAGCTGTGTAGAGGGAGGGTGGCCGCTGGAGCCCTCTGCCACAGCCTGGGATGTGGTGACCTACAGCTGCTCTTTGTGCCTGGAACCACCAGAAAACATCAACCGCACATTGGGTTTTATTTTTTGTGGTGCTGAGGATTGAACCCAGGGACATTCTGAGCTATACCCCCATACCCATTCTTTTAAAAAATTCTTACTTGGAAACAGAGTCTCACTAAGTTGTGGAGGGCTTGATAAGTTACTGAGGCTGACCTCGAACCTGTGATCCTCCTGTCTCAGCCTCCTGAGTACTGGGATTCCAGGCACGCGCCACCCTGCCCGGTTGGCGGCAGGATGTTGAGGGGCACCGTAGGGAGGCCAGTCTGTGAGGGGCTGTGGCAGGAATATCTGCTGGCTTGTGATAGAATTTAACATACCTCATGGAGGACTTCAATTGATAGGGCCCTCTTCTCCTCTAAAATATCATTTTTCTCAGCCGGGGGCTGCCAGGGAGCTGAGGCCCACTGCCGAAGCCCAGATCACAAGGTTAGAATTGTGGCAGCTATCACTAGCCCGGGAAAGATCAAATTTCAGAATCTGAAGTTGAGTTTCTATTGAATGTGCTTATCACTTTCACAACACTGTGAAGTCAAATCATAACTCGGGAACCCTATGTATATGTGTGTATGAATGTGTTGTGTGTATATATGGGGGAGGGTGACCCGAATAAAATCTTGATAGTTGGGGTCAAATAGAGGAACAGTGATCACATGCCTGTGATCCCTAGTACATGGGAAGACAGGAGACTGACAGGAGGACCACAAGTTCCAGGTCAGCCTCAGCCACTTAGCAACTTAGCAAGACCCTGTTTCAAATTGCAAACTAAGGCTGGGCATGGTGGCGCACGTTTGTAATCCCAGTACTTGGTAGGTGGAAACAGGAGGATCACAGGTTCAAGACCAGCCTCAGCAACTTAGACCCTGTTCCCAAATAAAAAATAGAATAGGGTGGGAGTGTAACTCAGAGGCAGAATGCTCCTGGGTTCAATCCCCACTACCACAAAAAAGAATGAATGAATGAATGGATGGACTGGGAGTGGAGCTCAGGCAGAACCACTCTGGATTTAATCCCCAGTGCCAAGAAGCAAATAGGACCCCCGGTGCAGGGTTGGGGGGGTGGCACTTACACAGGGCCCGAGTCTGGGGAGAGGGGAGCGAGTGCGTCAGGCCCTCACAGGGAGGCGGGCGCACGCAGCACTCTAGATGGAGGCCTGGCCCCCGCCACCCCCTCGCTTCACCTGTGGCTCGGCTGCCGGCACCCTTGTACAACACATTGGATTGTGGGGTCTGGCCTCACAGTCGGCTTCCCTTGTCCACTTTCTGTCTACTTTCTTGGCAGCCTGTTTTTATGGGAAATTGGGACTTGAGTAAGGGGATCCTGGTGTCTCTGTGGTGGCATTCTCCTTGCCTGCACCTCCAAGAAGCCAGGCCCAGTAGGTGACTGTCTTGCAGTCATGCCCGCAGAGGATTCCAATTTGAAGCCATCCCATCCGGCCCTCTCCCAGGTGCCCCCTGCACGGCAGCCAGCTGCAGTGAATGACCCCTCTGCGGTGGTGCAGGGCAGATCCTGGGCCCCCCACCCCCGCCCCAGGGCAGCTTCCCCTCCCAGGTGGAAAGTCAAGCTGTGTCCTCTATTGGCCTTCTCCAAAACGGGCTAAGGGGAAGCCGACTTGCCTCCAGTTCATCAGATTTGGGTGAAATACCGAGAGCTGTGCAGTGGCCAGCCCCTAGCTGTGGCTTGTCACCGCTTGTGCCGGCTCCAAAGTTGTCCAGATGTTGGTTCCTAGTTCTAGGGCCAGCAGTGGGGAAGCCGCCACATCCTGACACTGTGTGACTTATTTTGGACTCTTGGTATGTGGCATGCTTGTTACCTGCACTTAACTCACTTGAAGCCATTTGGTTGTCGTCCCCCCCCCCCCCCCCCCCCCAATTTGCCAGATGCTGGGCAGGCCGCGGTGAACCACGCTTCACTTGCCTTAACTCTTAGTAGGAAGCAGACTCATGTTTGCACTCCGTGTCTCCTTACTAAAAACGGAGCCACAGACCTCGCCGTTCTCTCCAGAGCTCCCCAAACATTTGATGTTGACAAGATTTGCTTTCCTCGTGTTGAGAAGAAGAGGGGGACTGGAGTCTAAGGCTTATCTGTCTCTCTAAGCGTTTTAGAAGAAAGATATATCTGTGCTCTGCGTTTAAATATAGCACGGTGTTTGCACTGAGATGGCGAATAAGCAATTGAATATGTAGGTCATTGACTTATGAGAATGAGTTGGGAGTTTTCCTTGCATCTGATTAACACGGTCTTACAATTGGGCCGTTGATGTGGTGCCAAAACTGGGTTACGCAGAGTTCAGCTGGCCATCTGGGAGGGAAGCTGGTGGAAGCAGCAGAGGGTACCTGTGCCCCCTTAAGGTGTGGGGAGTGTGACTTGGTGTGGAGCTGCGATCACAGCCAGCGGCTGTGCCACTCACTGCCCTGGCTGTCCAGGGGAGAGACGCTTAGCCCACAGCACCATCCGGAGGGAGGGGGAAAGGACGATACTTAAATCGGGATAAATGCCAGCGGTGTATTTTAATACGTTCTTGATGCAGAACGCACTGTTTGGAATTGCATATTTAAAAGGAAACTGCCATCTCCTTTTGAAGGTATGTGACATTTAAAAGATCTCTAGCAGAAGATTGGTTTGACAGCTTTGAATTATATTTGAAAGAGTTTTTCTCTTAAAAAAAAAAGAAAATGATTACTTCTATTTTAAATGTCATCACAAAGACATAAACATGTTTAATCAAATTATATATTTAATTTATGTAGAATGTAATTTTTATTCGTGTGGAAGACGCACAGGTTATTTTTTTTTTTTTCCAGTAGCTTTGAGGCTGAGCAGTGTTGGGTGATTTGAAAGTGGTTTAGTTCTTTGAGTAAATGGCTATTTAAGGGCTTATGAAATCTGAAAAATAGTATTATTATTGAAAAAAATTTTATCTGTACATGTGCACGCCACAGTGCAGTTTGGAGGGTGGGAGGTGTTTTCGTTATTGTTGCCGGGAGAGGAAGAATAAACTCCCGAATGAATTGGAAGGAAAAAAGTGTAACCCCGGAGACAATAAAGGGGAAGGAGCGCCTGCAGTTTCCTTCTTTTGGATTCTCTGAATCAGCAGGGAGTGGCTGGGAGCTCTGCAGGAGTGTGCCAGCCTGGGAGGACAGCAGACCTCTCAGCCTGGTACAGAAGGCTGATGTGGAGCCCGAGGGTGCCCGCCCAGTCCTCGGGCTGCTGGGGAAGCAGGGGCGCAGCTGTGGGCCAGCTCCGGAGCAGCTCCCCATTCCCCACCGTGGAGATCTGCTAGGACGTTCCAGCTCCAGAACTTTCTTGGAGCCAGGTGTGGGAGGCCAGCCAGCCCCGAGTACAACCGTGTATGTCAGTCAGCACGGTCCTGGCCCCCTCCAGCCTGCTGCTTGGAGTTTCGGTTCAGCCCAGCTAGATTGGGCGCTGCTGGAGTTGTCTGCCGGTGGTCCACCTACCCAGCCCAGAACTGCTCCCGGGTTAGGTTTTCTCTCCTCCTCTCCAGGGCTGCTCCGCCAGGGAAGGCGCCCTCTGTCGGGTGTGGCCTGGGAGCCCTGGGCGTCGGCTAGCAGCTCAGGGAGAGCAAGCCAGCCAGTCCTGCCTATTCTCAAGAAAGAAATGATGGAGCAGGCGCCTTTGCTGGCTCTAGTGGGAGAAGGACAGGCTTCAGAAGTCCCCAGGGAGCCAGAGGACACCAACCCCAGCTGGGTGCCTAAGTAGTGTCACAGGGCCAGCTGGTACAGCACTGAGCCACCCTTACCCTCCTTCCTGCTCAGCCTGCACCAGACCTACTTGTTACTTCTTTAAAGTTCTCATTTGGGAAGTAAAAAGAGAAGGAATACAGCAGGTCAAGATGCTTTGCTTGGTGTCCAGGGTAGCTGGACATCTGTAGCCCCCGAGTATCTTGCCCCATACCTCCGCAGGTGCCCGAGGGGTGATGTCTGGGGTAGCTTTGCATCACGGTGGTCTGACTGCTTTGGGAAACTCTCCCAAGATCCCTACTGACCTTGAGTTTTGCTCATCTGTGTTGTCTTTGCGCAGTGCACATTGACTGCAATATGTGAGGAAACAAAACTTTGGATAAAGAATTACCGAGTTTGAACACTATTAATTAGCAGTCATCCTCTGAGAATAATCTGTGCATGCAGACCGGATACACCTAGCGGGCAGAGGCCATGTGGACCTGGTTCTCGGTGAGAACTGTAAAATCACAAGTTCCGAGAATCTAATTTCACAGTGAATAGCTGAACTGTCCTTGCAGAAAGCGCACTTGTACCGCTTTTTGAACGCACATACATGCGTCTGCATGTTCGTTATGTGAGCGAGACCAGCGTTTATGAATTACTGCCCCCATGAACACCCGTGCCAAAAGGTTGTCTGTGCGTTTCAAGATTGAAATGCGACTGAGTCATTGCCTGTGCATGCAGCTGAGTTCAGAACTCCTGGTGTTAGTTATGCGACGCACATAAATCAGTAGATGATGTCTGTCTGGTCTTTGGGCTCTGCGGGTTGTTGATTTGCTGCATGGAGACTAAAGCCAGCCCCACTGCTGGGTCAGTGCTGTCTGCTCTCTCGGGCACTGGAAGATGACAGGATTGGAAGGTGGGCTTGGTGCCCGGGGTGGTGGGTTCACGGGGCTGGCCAGGTACCAGGGTGGTCAGGCATTTGGCGTTTCTCTCCCTGCCCCAGGTGCATCTGGGTAAGAGACTACAGCATCTGTATCTGGAGCCATCGTGACTGGGTGGTCTCAGCCACGTTGGGTGCACGTCGAAGGTCTCCTGTCTTGCCACAGGTATCCGTCAGTTGGCTTTTTACTCTACTGTGAGGTGTGACAGGAGATCGGGTGGGGAGGGGCAGGGAACAAGCAAGGCAGAGTCTTCCTCAGCTCATGGCTAGGTGACCTGGGCCTCTGTGTCCCCATTTCTGGATGCCTTGGCACTCTTGACACTGTTGCTTATAGGGAAACTAAATTTCAGACCCCTGAATTCACCTTTAGCTAGATCTTTAGGGGCTTAGTTGAAATCTGTATTTACAGAGTTTCTTTGTGTGCTACTTTCTGGGGGCAGATCTGGCCTCAGAAGGATTTTTAAAAAGCACAAACTCTGAAAAGTTAAGAATAGTTTTCAAGCCAGATGCAGTGGTGCACACCTGTAATTCCAATACTTGAGAAGCTGAGACAGGAGGATCGCAGGTTCGTGGCCAGTCTCAGCCACTTAGGCCACCCACAAGTTAGTGAAACCCTGTTCCGAACTAAAAAAATAAAAATTGGGCTGAGGGTGTAGCTCATGGATAGAATACCCCTGTGTTCAATCCCCTGTACCACACATGTACGCACGTGCACATGCACAAACACACACACACACACACACACACACACACACACTTCCATGTAGCAGCTGCTGCATTTGAAGACATTGATGGTTCTTTTCAATTCCAGTCTCCCCGGAACCTTGAGGTTGGGGCTCTTAATTTAGTTTGAAATTAAGTGGAACCCAATTTCCTTCAGGGCTTGTCTCCAGGACTTCAGGCCGGGTTAGCAAAGCATCTGTTAAATGACCCAGCTGACATGCAGATGTTCCTGGTGCTCCAGGCTCTGCAGCCCAGCGCTTTATTGCATCTGAGCCCCACCCTGGTCTCACCCAGAGACCGCACCCCGGGCTTTTCCTGGGGGACAGGAAGCTGAGGGCCGACACCATCTTGGGGTTGGTCTCTGAGTTCTCTCTCTGCTGTCAGGGAGCTGGACATCTATGTTGGTGACAACTGGGACAGGTCGGGGTGAAGGGAACCAGAGTCCCCTTCCTGGCTGCCCTCGTGCTGCCCGTCTTCCTGTCGTGATCCAATATGCACACATTGATTGGTAGTATTGGACTCCCTGTTGTAAGGAGTCTTGGGGATCCTGGAGCCTGCTCCCCCCTGGGGAGGACGGTTCCCATGGTGTGCCCCCCCCCATTCTCTCTCAGGTTGATCGGCCTTTGGAACTCTGACTTCTGCCTTGAGATTCTCAAGGGGAGCCAAGTTTTATTGTTCGTAGGTTGAGCTTTTGAGAGGTGAAGGGACACTTCATTTCCTTCGAAACCTCCCTGGGAGATGCAGTTGTCACTCGGGGCCCAGGGAAGCCAGGCAGGGCAAGCTGGGCTGCAGTCACCCCCTGTGCCTCTCCTGACCCGGCAGCCCGTGGCAGATTCCAGATTGTAGGGAACCATACCCTTTGTAGAACATGGAAGAGTACAGGAAAGTATGAAGAAAATTAAAATAAGTGATTGTTCTGTATTTTAAAAATCATCTTTAATCTTAGCCTGGAGAAGTAACGCTTGGGATATATTTTCTGCCTCTTATGCATATATGTATATATTAAAAGATGAAAGTCACTGAAGAATTTTTTAAGTATAATTTTTGAATATATGTTTTGTATTTTGTGTTCCATTTGACCTAGAGGCATTTTTCCTATGTTTTTAAATATTTTGGAATACTTACCATCTATTGTGGTTAACTCACTTTCCTAACGTATAACATAGGGATAGCATACTATTTGGTATAGGTCTGTACTGTACCAGGAGAGACTCAGCCAGCCCCCCTTCCCACTGTTCCCCAGAGGTGGAGTGGAGAATGGCCAGGGCCGGGCACTGCACCCACCCTGCTTTGGGATAATCCAGTCTTGCAGCCCGTCATGGAGAAGGTCCCATCCCCCCCCAGTGCCGGCTTGCGCTCAGCACCCGGAGGCCCCTGTGCTGAGAATCTGGCCCTTGCCACCTTACAGCAGTGTCCAAGGATGCTAGGGGGGAAGGAGCTCCACAAACTCCTCCGCTCTTCCTCCGCCCTGCCAGGGAGAAAGCCGAGGCCAGAGCTGCCAGCTGGACCCGGGGCTCCTCTCCTGTGTCCGTTTCCTCTGACAGGCGCATGTGTGTGACTGTTGAGAAACGCACAATCGTGTCCCTGGCAGGGTGCGTGTTGGAGTCTGGTACACGTGGCCAGGCTTGCCTCTGACTTCCCTAGGCTGATCTTGGGGAAGCCCTGGCTCCCCAGCTAGCCGCCCTGGTCTTTTCTGAGATGTGGCGACTGCTTGGTCCGAAAGTAGAGCCGCGGCACCCCCATTTTGTTGGGACACGTGGTCCAGCCGGGCTCCGGGTCAGAGTTGCTCACAGCAGCTGCCTTAGCGCCCAGGCCAGCTGGGCGGTTTTGGGTGTGGGAACACAGCTTGAGTTCACAAAATGACGTCCTTGTGTGGGTTGCTGCTCATGGATCCGTTTTTTTTTTTTTTTCCCCTTTTCAAAACTTGGCCAGCGCCAGCTCTGATCGGCAGCACCATCTATCAATTTGCTTTCCGTGTTCCTTTCTCGGGTGCTGCCAAGCCCTCCCATCTGCTGTTCCCACGCCCTTGTTTGTTTCTCCCTCTCGGAGCTACCCGGGAAGGGGCACGGCAGATTCGCCCTCACCTAGCGGCCTGGGCTCCGGGGGTCCTCCGTGCCTACAGCTCGAAGGGCGAAAGACAGAGCCGGGGAACCGGTGCATTAATTGACTCCATCTGAGACAACCCCGGGACCGTATCCTATTTTATTTTCCTTAAGAAAGTGGCAGGGTTCCAGGACTTGCCTTACAGTTTCCCACTGGCTGTCCTTGTATTTGAAGACACAAGAGTTCTTGAATCTTGGCTCTTGGGCCTTTTCACGTTCTTAAAACCTAAAGCCAGCTGAATGTATTTCA
>PVLC010035779.1:0-16139 GCA_004027655.1 Graphiurus murinus | reverse complement strand
CCAGCATTCGGGAGGCTGAGACCGGAGGATCCGGGTTCGCGGCCAGCCTCAGCTACCTAGTGAGGCACTCCGCAACTTAGTGAGACTCGGTTTCAAAATAAAGAATAAAAAAAATGGGGCTGGGGGTATAGCTCGGAGGTAGAATGCCCCTGAGTTCAATCCCCAGTACCGCCAAAAAAAAAAAAAAAAAAAAAAAGATATCTTTGCTGGGTATAGTTGTCTTGACTGGAAGTTGTTTTCTTTCAAAGTTTGGAATATTTAGCTCCAGACTCTCCTGGCTTTCATGACTTGGTTTGAGAAGGCTGGAGTCATTTTTATTGTTTTACCTCTGAATGTCACTTGGTCTTTTACTCTAGTTGCCTTTAAGATGCTCTCAATGGCCTTTACATTAGCCAATTTGATTATTATGTGGTAAGCTAAACCTTTTCTCTGATCTCTTTTAATTGGGGTACTATATGCTTCCTGTACCTGTGTGTGGTTCTCATTTTGTATGTTTAGAAAATTTTCTGATAGTATTTTTCTGAAAAGATTTTTTATTCCTTAGGTTTCAGCTTCTGTCCTCTCTTATAATTTTATTATTGTTAGGTTTGCTTTTTTAAAGTTGGCCCATCATAGCCAGGTGTGGTGGCGCATGCTTGTAATCCCAGCATTCGGGAGGCTAAGACCAGAGGATCCGGGTTCTCGGCCAGCCTCAGCTACCTAGTGAGGCACTCCGCAACTTAGTGAGACTCGGTTTCAAAATAAAGAATAAAAAATAAGGCTGGGGTATAGCTCGGAGGTAGAATGCCACTGAGTTCAATCCCCAGTACTGCAAAAATAAATAAATAAAAAATAAAAATAAATAAAAAATAAAGTTGGCCCATCTCATGCTTTTGAATTATTTTTTTCTAAATTATATACTATTCATTCATCTCTGGAGTGGTCATTTTCTAAGAGTGAGATTCTATTTTCTTTTGGTCTAGTCTGTTGATAGTATGTATTAATATCTTCACTTCATTTATTGCATCCTTCACTTCCTTCAGGACTTTTTTATTTTCCTTCAGGGTATCAGATTATTTTTTAATTGATCCTTTATTTTGTTGAGACTCTCTCTGAACTCTTTTTGGAAATCCTGCATTATTTCTACTATTAAAGTTCTGAATTGTCCTTTTGGCAATCTCTGCAATTCTCTGTTGGCAGGTTCTGTTGTTATGGGATTGTGAAGACTCATTGTTCCTTTTCTATTCTACTTTCCCATGATTTTGAGTTTCTTAAGTTATTGTCATTGTCACTTTTGATAGCTCCTTCTCAATCTTAGGTTTCATATGTCTTATCTCTCTCCCTTTATAGTATCTTATTCTAGAGGTAGATATTTACTTCAAGGTGTGCCTTAAAAGTGAATAGCCCATGTTGTATGGTTATTCTCAGCTTTCTATTGTATATTTATCACCAAATAACACAGACTTTAAAGTCTGTGTCCCATATCACACCACTGTTGTTCTGCCTGTATATTGTCAGTATTAGGTTACAGTTACTACAGAAATTAATTAATTAATTAATTTATTTATTTATTTATTTATTTTCATCTCTCACATGCTACTAATACTTATTAAAAAGAATATTTGGAGCTTCTTTTGTTTTCTCATGAAAGAAAATAAAATTATTTTTTATGTTCTATCTATAGTTGATATTTTCTTCTGTAGTCATAGGCACTTTTTTCTTTTATGATCACTTTAAAGATTTGATTTAATTAATAGACTCTTTTCCATTATCTTTAACATTTAATTTTGAAGTAATTTTATGTGAACATGGATTGATAATAATAACATTTATAAATTTATTTTTCATAAAAACTTGTAATAACATGTTTTTTGGTTAAAATATTAGCTCAGTTACTGTAAGTATAAGACTTGGCAAATTACTGAAAATCTTTGTATTTTTATATACATTATTGTAGATAATGATAGCCTATTTCCTAGAGAATTTATGAGATTAAAATATGATCATATTGGAAAAGCTCTTAGGTGAACACTGATCAGATAAATAAAATAAAATTATTTACCATATCAAGAATTCAAAAAGCAAAAACCACAAATTTAATTTTCTACTAAAAATGTAATTTTAGTGTAGGTTAAATTTTTCATGTATAAACCCATGTAGAAAGACAAGACATATTTGGTTTTCTTACAGCAACAAATCACAGTTCATTACAAAGATTAATCAAGATATTTGTATGTGGTATGATGCAAATTAGGCAGATAAAGAAAAATTAGAGATCTAGACATACTATACAGATAATTCATGTAAAATCAGTATACATATTTTTGGCCAGGTATTTTTTTTGTGTGTGTGTATGGTACTGGGGATTGAACTCAGGGGGGTTCTACCTCCGAGCTACATCCCCAGCCCTATTTTTTATTCTTTTTATTTTGAAACATGATCTCACTAAGTTGCAGAGTGCCTCACTAGGTAGCTGAGGCTGGCCGCAAACCCTGATCCTCCGGTCTCAGCCTCCTGAATGCTGGGATTACAAACGTGGGCCACCACGCCTGGCTATTTTTGGTCAATATTCACTAATTCACTAATGTTAAGTTAAACACCTTACTTTTATATGAGATTGTTATGCATGGATACACAAACACATGCATACATACACACACAATGGCTCATAGTCATGCTTTAAAGAAGCAAATTATATTCAATTTTAATAGCTCTTGAAAAATGGCAGCTAAATATGTCAGTAACATTTCTATGCTTACTGAGAACAATTGTTAAAAGATTGATTCTGAAATGTCACATCTTGTATAAACATTAATAAAAGGTTGTAAGCTTTATTTTAAAGTGAAATTCTTTGGTTTTATGCAACATGTGTATTATTCTCATATTTTTGTGTCACAACATAGTTATTTTAATTTGCTAAAATTTGAGAGAAGATGGTCTTCATATGAAGGAGTTTTTCTCATGTAATTTGGTTTGAATTTGTTATTGAATATTGCTTTGGAGTAGTAATATGAAATATTTAGCCAATGCAAAGTAAAAAAGAAGATTTAATAATGAAGCTTGATTATTTTACACAATTTCATGGATTCATCAATGATCAAGCTCATGTTGAGCATAACATACAGAAAATTTATATATCTTTGAACCCTATTATGACAGAGAGGGAACTGCTAATATATCAAATGCAAACTTGTCAATTAATATTATTATAGGTTTCACATGTGTTTTATTTTTAAAAGTGAAGAATAAAATGTAACTTCATTAAAAAGATATTATGAAAAATTTCAGGTCAATATTCTGTAGGAAATAATCCAGTTTCAGGAAGAGTCAGCCAAAAACAGCAGATGAAGGAGATGCACACTCTCCTGTGATTTTATCTTCTGATAATGATAAAATGTTTGATATCAGGAAGTTGAAGCAATTAATTACCTACTTGTAATCCCCAGCCCAAAGGCTATGAGTGAAAATGGATAAAGCTGACTTAAAAATTGTTAATCTTCCCAGCCCTCTTTTTAAATTTTCTTACTATATATTTGCATATAGAAGTGCCTTTCTGATACTCTTCAATATTATAAACTATTTACATTCCAACAATATAACATATATAACATAAAACATAAAAAATAAAAAATATATTGTTTGCATTTTAAATATTGCTTTAAAACTAGATAAATCTAATATTCCAATCCAGGATTATTCATTTCAATTTTTGTAATCTTGGATATAATTAATATTTCTTGTATTACTGGTCTATCACCAAGTTAGAATACTTGTATCACAATTCATGGCTCTTATGTGAATGAAATAATAATTGCAAAACTCCTTCACTGTAATCACTCAAGTGATAGGTATTAAGTTCTTTTCATTAAATTCCTTGCCTTTGTCTATATAATTGAAATAAAATAAATCTATCATATGAGTAGTTATGCAGAAGCATAACACAAGAAATGATGCCTTTGTGTTTCAAAATGTTAAAGGAAGTCAATGTTTGAGGTATAAACATTCAAAAATTATATTAATGTAAATTTGGTTAAAAATATATTGTTTCCTGGTTCTATGTAAGAACTAAGAAAAATCCAAATGAAGAACTTAAAGGACTATGGGTAGTCAAGTTATATTTAGTTCTCCTAGTTGATTTTAAATGCACACTGATTGCAAGAATGACAAACATAAATTCTGCAATTAAATGAGTTGCCTAACTTGGTAAATACCTTTGTACATTTAGCTGGATTCTAAATTCTAGAGTAGATTTTATAAACTTGACTATATAGGAGAGCCTAAGGATTGTGCATTTGCAATTAACACCACTTCTAAATGATGAAAAGGAAAAATATATATATTATTTACTCTTTTGGGGGGGGGGCTTCATGAATTTTATTTGTGTAAATAGATCCCACATCAAAGAAAGGAATATGCATGCATTGAAAGGTCTGTTTTATTAACACTGAGCCTTTGTAGTAAAGGATGCTAGCATTAGCCGGACGTGGTGGCGCACGCCTGCAATCCCAGCATTAGGGAGGCTGTACTCTTAAAAGATCACTAACACATTTTTCTTAATATACCTTGCCTAATTTATGTTTGTTACAATTCAAAGTGCTATGAAAGTAAAATGAGAACATTCAAACTGATTATATATATAATCATTTTGATATGTGTATATGTGTATGTGAATGTATATATGCATCAGTTTGGTGTTGAAAAAAAACGCACCTCATATTCAATAGCCTAGTTTGTCACTTCTCTATAACAGAGAGTATCTTAAAAATTCATATAAATCATAATATAAACTGCTTGTATTATTTGATCAAGTAAATAAATTTGAGAGGTGAATAATTCTCAGAATTCAGCAGGAAAAGGTGTATTATGTATAGATAATGGGATAAAATAATTTTTAGGAACCTATGAATAATTTTTTACATGCCAGCATATAGCCCAGAAAAAAAACAAAAACCTTAGAAACAATTAGTCCAGACATGTTAGCATATATCTTCAGAAACTTGTCTCGACATGTTAGTATAAGGATCAGACCACCACTTCTATGCTGCAGCTGATAACTTGGACACTTGAATAATAAAATGCCTTCTCACCTCTCTGATGTACTTACATCATTAATACGTCTGAACTGTAGTCTGCAGTTTTGATAAGCCTAGATGAGCTTGCAAAAGACACTGGGAAACACCCAGAAAGTCTCATAAAGACCCTGGCCTTACTAAGAGGAGTGTGCTGAGCTTTGCTTATGCCAAGACAGTCTCCCCAGGTGACTCTGATCAAATGACTTGCTCCAGTCCTAGACTTTTTGCTGACCAAGGACCAGTATGAAACTCCTGACAGCTGGGTACCCAGGCCAACTTCTGAATCTCCTCTTCCATTCCTAAACTTGTTTCATTTTTCCATAATCCCTTTTATTTTGTATTATATTGTTTTGCTCATTATTTGAAGTGCTTTAAGACTCAGAGTTTGTGTGCTGTTTGGTACATTTACTCAACCTAAATTATTTGATTTGCCATTGAGTCGTGTATTATTTGATGCTCATTCATTGTTAATTGGTTTTGGCAAAGCAGCCACCAGGTATCAGAACTTAGAACTTAGCTTAACTTTACTTAGATAATTTCTCGATAAGTTCCTGTGTACTATAACCTTTTAGTGTTGAATAAACCTCTGCCATTGTGGAGAGACATACATTGTTTGTGACATGACTCTTTAGTCTTAGGACCTTGCAGTCCCATTGCTCACACTTTTCATACAAGTATCTCTCCCAAAGCACCTTTAAAAGAAAAAGATCTTTAGTGAATTTAGGCTTGTAAGTACATAATCTCCAATATTGCTTTATCTGATTATAATTTGTGTCCTGTTTTCTGCCTAGACCTCAAAATTAATTATTTGCTAAGATTGTTTTTCTATGTTTATCCCTCCTCCAATGAACTTCAATCTGTTTATGAATGATTAGTGTTGAGTTTATATCTTTCTCTTGTATATTTGTACTTTTTTTTTTCCAGGAGAAAGAAAAATGCAGTCATTTTTTTTCTCTTTTGACATAAAATATTACCTACTACACCATAAATTAGACTCCCCAAATTGAGAGTAAGAATTTAAAAAATAATGTGCTTATATATTATTAAGTTTTAGGCAATTTTTATGCATTTTCTTATTTCCAACATTGTGTGATGAAAAGCATGAAATCAATTCAGGGTTCTTTTTGTACTTAGTGGCCCAAGTGACATATCTGTGTCCCCAGTAACTCATAGGAAAAGACTCATCAAATCTGTAAGTGTCTTATCATTCACTCAGAAAGATGTACATAGGATCATAAGTAAGCTTAATATTCTTAACAGGGATGCTTTTGGAAGTAATTTTATTACCCAGAGGAGGAATATAAAATTTGACAGAGAAATGAATTTATAAAAATGTAAAAGATAAACATTTACAAAGGAGAACAAAGGAGGGGGAGGCTTGATAATGAGAGTCTCAAAGAGCTTCAAACCAGCTGGCATTTATTTTTGTCTTTTAATGTAATCATTTATTCATAATAATTTTGTCCTTCAATTTTACCTATTGTGGTACTTGCCTTTAGCATTTATTACTTTCTGAGTTCTTCTTGTTGGATATGCAGTTCTGTCTACAACTTTAATCCCTAGGCCAAGAACTGAAGATGTCACAATTTTCTGAATATCCAGCTTTATCTTCAATCATTTGCAAACATACTTTATTCAAATCAATATTATGCTTTATGACTTTTCTATAATGCTCAAATATTTGCTTAGTTTAAGAGGACACATGTCTTTTAACAAATGTTGTTAGAAGCTAATTAGGATGATGATTTATCCTCCTATAATACCTAATGGATAATATATATAATTCTGCTTTTATTTTCAAATTTGCTGTTTGTTATTTACTTAGAATAAGATGATGAAGCAAGAAAACAAATTATAAAAATAAGTAATAAATTTATATACAGTTTAGAATTTCTTTTATGATAAAAATGAAATTTCAATTTTTTGAAAAAAGAGGAAAAACTATTCAATAAGCTACCATTCTTTTCTAATTTCCACTTAATACATTAATAAGTAGTAAAGTTGGTATTAGAAAACAATATGATATAAACTGAAAACTCTTTTCAAAGAAACATACTGCTTCCTTAAGTAAAAAATGTGATTAATATTAATTTAGATGATGGTGATTTCTGATGAAGAAGATGATAACTAAATTACTGAGGCTTATTATCCTCCTGTATCAGTCTTCCAAATGATGAAATTGCAGACATGTTCCAACATGCCTGGCTTTCTGTTCTTAATTTTAAGACAATTTTATACAACTTGAAAATTAAAATCCCACATATGGGTAGTATTAATATAGTTAATTTATTTTTACTACATTGTTTTTCATTAAAATATCTAATTTTTATATTATTGGAATTTAACCTGTCTTAGTTAGACCTTTAATAACAATATATAATACACTGGATAGCTTAAATAACAAGTTTTTTTTTTTTCCTCACTATTATCAAAGTTGAGCAGTCCATGAAGAAGACACTAGCGGATCTGGCTTATAGTGAAATGTCTCTTTCTGGTTTGTGGGTGGTCATCTATTCAGTGTAATTACATGATGGTGAGGAGAGAGAGAGAGAATTCATTTTGTGTCTCTTTTCATAAAGACACTAATTCTATTTGTTAGAATTCCAACTCCATGATCTAATCAATTTCCAAAGAACCACCTCTAAATATCATCATATTTAGGCTTCAATATATATATTTTGTGGTGGAGGGGAATGAAACTTACATAACATAGCTATATATATATATATATATATACATATATATGTATAGCTATATATATATGTATATATATATGTGTGTGTATATATATCTATATATATACACATATATATAGCTATGTAATATATATATACATGATAACTATATATATACATACATAACTATACATATATATAGTTTTATATTTTTAATTCAATATTCTAATTTGATGTCTTACTAAAATTACAGTATTTTGAGATTTTATTCAACATATTATTTCCCTTCATCATTTGACATAATTTATCAACCTCTTTAATTATTAGCTGTTTTAAAAAAAATCTATTTTGGTTTTTCTGTTCAATTTTGAATGCCAGTTCTCCTTTATGCTGCATTCTCCCCTTTCTCAATGTACTTTAAGTATTATAATTCTCTTAAATTTCATGTTTGTTTTCCTGTTCTTCTCAATCTAGAATCTTCCCTTGATCAACTTTATTCAATAACCTCAACATATTAATGAATGCTGAGACTTTATTGATCACCTCCATATAGATCTGCATACTTGTCCAAAATTGAATTCAAATTTCCTAAAAAATCAATTTTCTTCTTTCTCCTAAAATGTTTCCAAATCTTCTGGTCAAAGTTTGAGTAGTGTAGTATTCCATAGAAAGTTGTTCTTTTAAGACTTTCTTCCTTCTTTCCTCTTTGCCTCTATTTATTCTTACTATCACCATTTTTTATTGTTTTTACTTTTATCACTCTATGTTATTTTCCCTTTATTTTATACCTCTGTGTCTTTGATCATTCTTTTCTTCCATAAAATTTCTTCTTCCATCAATTTTTTTTGTGTAATGGCTCTTCAGTACTCATAACAAGCATTTAATCAGGAGGATCAAACTTTGGGAAGATGGAGATGGAGTAAAAACCCTTAGGCAAACCTGTCTCTAACTCATCTCAGGGAGCTCTGGACTGCACAGCATCTCACATCTCAGACTCCCTTCATGGAAGGTGAGAACTATAGATGGAGAAACTCAATAGAACCTGAGACTTACCCCATAGACAGGACACCGGACACAGAACCACACTGTTCCATGAGGACAGGGCAGAGAAAGATGACCAAATCCAAATCCTCCCTATCCCATCCCACTGTGCACTTTGGTGCAGAATTGAGTACATGAACCCCAGGGAGGTGAGTATAGTCTCTTCATGCACTAACTGAAAAGAAACCATAAAAGGTGATGGGAATTCATGCAGACCATGGCTGCAGGTAGCCCATGCAACTCTGAAAAAAACAACAGGCTTTTATACTTTCTGTCTGCTTTTTACTGCTGCTCTGTATTTGTAATGCTTTTCCTCTCTCCTTTTTTCTTTTGTGGAACAGAGGATGAAGCCTAGGACCCTGTTGAATGCTGGGTGAGCACCAAGGGCCATACTCAAAATCCTAGTCTAAAAGAGCTTCCTCCCCAAAGCCTGCATTCTGGTTCCACCCCACTTTGCACCCCTGCCCCAACTAGCCTCCTTAGCAAAGTAGGAAACATTTGGTGGGTGAGCATACTTAAACCAGAACTTTGGGGCATATTTCATATCTCTTATAAGCATCAAACAAAGGAGGGGAAAAAAGACAAGAAAATATCCAAAGACATAAGGATCAGCTCTCTTTCAACAAGGGAATTTTACTCATTCTCAGTTAAACGATTCTTAAACTTTTTTTTTTTTTTTTTTGGCTCTTTTCTCTTCCTCTACTATTGAGAGGGTACATGCAAAAGAGATTATCTGTATCCTTTTTTTTTTTACTCCAAATGAACCTGTCTGCCCGTTTCTGTCTTATATCCATCTTCTATCAACAATATATATATATATACATATACATATACATATACATATACATATACATATACATATACATATATATATATATATGTATTCTACTCAGGTTACTAGAAGTTTATTTCTTAAATATATTCTTTATTATATATTACTTAATCACAATCACATGCACACTCTTATTTTACTTGACTTTATTTTCTACTTTCCCCCATTCTTGTGCCTATCACTCTATCCCCATCCTCCTCACTCACCCTTCACCATTGAATACAATACAACTTGCCCTTGTATATACCAATAGAATCTTCTAAACCCATACTGCTGATACTGGACCAGATATATGAATCAACAGAAAAGACTACCAGACACAAGATCCAACATCCACTCATGCTAAAAGCACTGCAGAGGATTGGGATAGAAGGAACATAACTCAACATCAAAAGGGCAGTATACAATAGGTCCACAGCCAATACTATATTAAATGGGGAAAAACTGCAAGAGTTCCCAGTAAAAACAGGAATAAGACAAGGATGTCCATTATCACCACTTCTGTTCAATATAGTGCTTGAGAATCTAGCTAGAGCAATATGGCAAGAGAAGGAAATCAAAGTGTAAAAACAGGGAAAGAGGAACCAAAACTATCCCCTTTTTGCAGATGACATGATACTATACTTAGAAAACCCAACAAAGTCAACCAAGAAATTCACAGAACTGATCAACAAATTCAGCAAAGTGTCTGGATACAAAATCAATCTTAAAAAAATAAGAAACTTTTCTGTATGCCAACCATAAATGCACTGAAAAAGAAATCTAGAAAACGATTCCACTCACAATATTCCCCCCCCCCAAAATACTTAGGAATTAACCTAACCAAGAAGTAAAAGACCTCTACAAGAAAAAACTATAAAATCTTGAAGAAAGAAAATAAAGAAGAACTTAGAAGATGGAAAGAACTTCCATGCTCTTGAATAGGCAGAATAAATATCAAAATGGTCATTCTCCCAAAAATGATCCAGAGATTCAATGCAGTACCCATTAAATTACCAAAGTCATTCCTCACAGACATAGAAAAACCAGTCCTTTAATTCATTTGGAACAAAAAGCCAAGAATAGCCAAAGTAGTTCTCAGCAACAAGAACCATGATGGAGGCCTAACAGTACCTGACTTCAAACTATATTACAGAGCCATAGTAATAAAAATGACATATTATTGGAACAAAACAGACACATAGATCAATAGAGAACACAGAAACAAACCCACATATTTACAATCAACTGATTTTTGACAAAGGAGTAAAAAACATACACTAGAAAAAAAGCATCTTCAACAAAGTGTGTTGGCAAATATAGCTAACCATATGAAGAAAAATGGAAATAATTCCCACTTTCTCACCCAGTACAAAAGTCAATTCAAGATGGATCATAGACCAGGAAGTCAGGCCAGACACCTTGAAACTACTTTAAGAGAGTATAAGTCTAACACTTCAACACATAGACACAGGTAAAAACTTTCTCAACAAGACCCTAAAGTCACAAGTAACTCAAAGGAAAATCAATACACGCGGTTGCATTAAACTAAAGAGCTTCTGTGCAGCAAAGGAAATATCAAGAACCTCAACAGAGAACCCACAGAATGGGAGAAAATTTTTGCCATCTACTCCTCCAATAGAGGACTAATATCTAGAGTATACAGAGAACTAAAGAAACTCAAAGCTAAGAAAACAATCCAGTCAAAATATTAGCAATTGATCTAAATAGACCACAAAAGAAAAAATACAAATGATTAATAAATGTAAGAGGAAATGTTCAACATCATTAGCAATCAGAGAGATGCAAATCAGAACTACGCTGAGAGTTCACCTAGCTCCAATTAGAATGGCAATCATTAAAAATGCAAACAACCACAAATGCTGATGAGGGTGAGGAAAAGTGGAAACCCTAATACATTATTGGTGGGATTGCAGATTAGTGCAACCACTCTAGAAAATATTATGAAGCATCTTCAGACGAATGGGAATTAACCTACAATATGATCCAACAATACCACTTCTGGGTATCTACCCAAAAGAATGGAAACCAAACTACCAGACTAATGCAGGCATATCTATATTTATAGATACACCATTCACAACTGCCAAACTATGGGACCAATCAAGATATCCATCAACAGATGAATGGATTACAAAACTATGGGATATGTACACAATGGAATTTTACTCTGCCATAAAGAAAAACAAAACCATGTCATTTTTCAGGGAAATGGATGGAACTAGAAAACATTATGTTAAGAGAGATTAGTCAGTTACAAAAAGTAAAGAATTGGATGTTCTCTTTAATCTGTGGAAGATAGGGAGAAAGTGGATCATAAGAGAGACTCTAGACAAAGAAGGAGAAACACTAGATCAGCAACAAAGGTGACCTAACCAAAGGTGATGGTAAAGGGGAGGAGGGAAACACCCTAACTCATATGACATACATTCACAAACATATCAAATTTATTCACTAAGCTGAACATGAGAAGGAGTGAGTGGGGAGAGAATGAGGTGGCAATTGGGAAAGGGTTGAATGAGCGATGTGTGTATGTATGCCTCAACCCTCCTGTACCTAACAAAGATGTATGATTGCAATGCATCAATTGAAAAATATTTTTAAAAATCCCTGTTCACTCTGGTTAAACAAACTTTCTATAAATAAAACATGTAGAACAAAGAAAAATTAAGATGAAAACTCATAATACTTCAAATGCACAAATTTATTTTTCATTTTATAAGCAAAACCTAATTAATTTATTTTTCAAAATTTTATGGTTTTTAACCCAGGTGCCCATCAATAGATAAATGCATTATAAAATTATGGGATAGATCCACAAAGAATCTCTATCCTACAATAAAGAAATAAAATTATATCCTTTCTAGGAAGATGAATGGACTGGAGAACATTATGTTAAATGAGATTAGCCAGTCACAGAAATGGAAAGATCATATGTTTTCTCTCCTATACTGAAGCTAGAAAGTAATCAGGATACAAGAGGGGCTTTACATAATGGAGGAGAAATGCTAAGAGGTGAAAAAAGTGATCTAGGTGGGTGGTTAGGGTGGTGACAATATGCACATATATAAGAATACCAGTTCAAGTCTCAAGATCATGTATGGGGAAGGAGAGGGAGTGGGAAGGAAGCCAGATGGAAGCTTATCAAGTATTGTGTGCATATATGTCAGCATCACTCTAACAAGAAAGTACAATGCAACAATAAAATATATAAGTAAAGAAAGATATTTTTTAGACTGCCTTGAAATTTGTGAACTACTGTGGAAAGCTGAGTAAACTGTTTAAAATTGAAAACAAATGGTTTTAATTTAATCTAATATTTTTTCTTAATTTTATCCTTTTTAATTTACATTAGTATTTCACATGCAAATGTTGATTATTTTTCTATAGTTTTACAAGTCAGATATGTGTATAAAAACTACAAGACTTATTAGTTTATTAATCTCTGATCTACTGTCATAAGTGTATATTTTAAAAGGTTCATGGATGGCCTTAGTATGGAGCTTTGCTTTTTATTTTTAAACTCCAAAAACTGGGATTCATGTCTATAAAAGACATTTTTGCATGTACAGATCATGTTCCCAACATTTTCAGTGCACACAGTTCCCTAAAATGATATAAATTCTCATGGGAAAAATACATCATAACCCTGTTTCCCTGAAGTGAAAAAGTGTAATTTTTAAATTGTTGTTCATCCAGTGTAGTTGAATGAAAAGTGCATTTTTAAAAAATTTATTAAGGGCTTCATCGATTTCTTTCTTCAGCTTTCTATAATTTTCCTTATAGAGGTCTTTAATCTCCTTGGTTAGGTTTTTCCCTAAGTATTTTATTTTTCAGGGTGCTATTGTGAGTGGAATTGCTTTCTGGATTTCTTTTTCAGTTGATTTGTGGTTGGCATATAAAAAGGCTTCTGATTTTTTAAGATTGATTTTGTATCTGGACACCTTATTGAATTTGTTGATCAGTTCTATAAGTTTTTTGGTTGAGTTTGTTGGATCTTCTAAGTATAGTATCATGTCTTCTGAAAAAAGGGATAGTTTTAGTTCTTCTTTCCCTATTTTTAACCCTTTGATTTCCTTCTCTTGCCTTATTGCTCTGGCTAGAGTCTCGAGTACTATATTAAACAGAAAAGGTGATAATGGACATCCTTGTCTTGTTCCTGTCTTTAGTGGGAACTCCTGCAGTTTCTCTCCATTTAATATGATGCTGGCTGTAGGCCTATTGTATATTGCCTCTATGATTTTGAGGTATGTTCCTTCTATTCTGATTCTCTGTAGTGCTTTTAGCATGAATGGGTGTTGGATCTTGTCAAATGCTTTTTCAGCATCAATTGAGATGATCATGTGATTTTTGTCTTTGAGTCTGTTTATGTGGTGAATTACGTGTATTGTTTTTCAAATGTTGAACCAACCTTGCATCCCTGGGATGAACCCGACTTAGTCATGGTGTATAATTTTCTTGATGTGGTTTTGAATGCGCATTGCTAGTATCTTGTTTAGCAGTTTTGCATCTAAATTCATCAATGATATAGGCCTATAGTTTTCTTTTCTTGAGCTGTCTTTATTTGGTTTGGGAATTAGTGTGATGTTGGCTTCATAGAATGTGTTTGGAAGGGTCCCGTTTATTTCTATTTCACGGAATAGCTTGAGGAGTATTGGGATTAGCTCTTCTAAAAATGTTTTATAAAATTCACTTGGAAAACCATCTGGTCCTGGGCTTTTGTTTGATGGTAAACTCTTTATTGCTGTTTCTATTTCTTTGATTGTTATTCGTCAGTTTAAGTTTTCGATATCTTCTTGACTCAATTTAGGGAGGTTGTATGTGTCTAGGAAGTTGTCAATTTCTTCTAGATCTTCCATTTTGTTTGAGTACAGTTTTTCAAAATAGTTTCTGACTATCTTCTGTATTTCCATACTGTCGGTGGTAATATCCCCTTTTTCATGTCTTATTTTGGTAATTTGAGTTGCTTCTCTCTTTCTTTTGGTCAGATTGGCCAATGGTTTATCTATCTTGTTTGTTTTTTCAAGGAACCAGCTTTTAGTTTTGTTGATCTTCTGTATTGTTTTTTTATTCTCTAATTCATTAATTTCCACTCTGATTTTCATGATTTCCTGTCGTCTCCTAGCTTTTGGGCTAGATGGTTCTTGTTTTTCAAGGGCTTTGAGCTGTGTCATTAGGTTATGTAATTGGTGGTTTTCTGTTCTCCTTATGTGGGCACTCAGTGCTATAAATTTCCCTCTTAGTACTGGATTCAGGATGTCCCAGAGGTTTTGATATGTTGTATCTCTGTTTTCGTTGGTTTCTAGGAATTTTTAAATTTCTCCCCTTACTTCTTCTATGACCCACTCTTCATTCAGCAGTGTGGTGTTCAGTCTCCATGCGCTTACTCGGTTACTTTGGGTCTTCCTGGAGTTTATTTCTAGTTTCACTCCATTGTGGTCTGAGAAGATGCAGGGGATTATGTTGCATTTTTTGAATTTGTCAGTGCTCACTTTGTGGCCGAGAATGTGGTCTATTTTAGAGGAGGTGCCATGAGCAGCTGAGAAAAATGTGAATTCAGTTGTAGTTGGGTGGAAGAGTCTATATGTGTCTAATAGGTCCATTTTGTTTATGGTATCCTTTAGGTCTGAGGCTTTTCTACTGACCTTTTGCTTTGGAAGGACCTACCATACTCTTGGATAGGCAGAATAAATATCATCAAAATGGCCATCCTCCCAAAACTGATCTACAAATTCAATGCAATACCCATGAAATTGCCAAGGACACTCCTCACAGACATAGAAAAATCAGTCCTTAAATTCATCTGGAAAAACACAAAGCCCAGGATAGCCAAAGTAGTTCTTAGCAATAAAAATCACACAGGAGGCATCACAATACCTGACTTTAAACTCTTCTACAAAGCCACAGAAATAAAAACAGCATGATATTGGCACAAAAACAGACACATAGACCAATGGAGCAGAATAGAAGACTCAGAAAGAGACCCACAGACTTACAGTCAACTGATTTTTGACAAAGGAGCCAGAAATATACACTGGAAAAAGGATAGCCTCTGTAATAAATGGTGTTGGCAAAACTGGTTAACCACATTCAGGAAACTGGAAATAAACCCCACTTTCTCACCCTGCACAAGAGTCAACTCAAGGTGGATCAAGGACCTGGAAGTCAGACCGGAGACCTTGCAGCTACTTGAAGAAGGCATAGAATCAACACTTGAACACATAGGTACAGGTAAAAACTTTCTCAACAAGACCTCCAAAGCATAAACAACCCTCAGGAAGATCAATACATGAGATTACAAGCCGGGCGTGGTGGCGCATGCTTGTAATCCCAGCATTTGGGAGGCTGAGACCAGAGGATCCGGGTTCGCGGCCAGCCTCAGCTACCTAAGTGAGGCACTCCGCAACTTAGTGAGACCCGGTTTCAAAATAAAGAATAAAAAATAGGGCTGGGGGTATAGCTTGGAGGTAGAATGCCTCTGAGTTCAATCCCCAGTACCGCAAAAAAAAAAAAAAAAAAAAAAAAAAAAAAAAAAAAAAA
>PVLC010035778.1:0-16139 GCA_004027655.1 Graphiurus murinus | reverse complement strand
TGATGTACTTACACAATCATATCAAGGTCACTCACTGATGTGAACCTGAGGGGGAGGGAGGGGGAGGGAATGGGGTGGGAATTGGGGAAGGGGTCAAATGAGAAGTGTGTGCAAATATGTTGTTAACAACTTGTACTTAACAAAGATATATGCTATGTTGCACGAATTACTACAATAAAAAATTAAAAAAAAAAAAGAAAAACAATATTGAAGAGAATGTGGGTTAGAATTGTTAAAAATGATGACTCTTAAATTCTCAGAAGCATCCTAATGCCTAAAGAGATTGCAACATACAATGGGATATTTAACTGTGTTTGGCTCATTAATGTCAAAGATAGTGAACCTAAATCAATTCATAGTGCTAAAATTGGGCAGTAGAGATACAGTATGCTAAGGATATAAGTTACAGATTGTAAACATCATCTTAAAACATTGGAAGTTTTGAAAATAAAAATAACATGACCCTTGGAGAGAAAAACTGCAGTGGTTGAGATTAAGTGATGATTAACAAGGGTTTCAGAAAAAGGTTGTAGAAAATTGAGATCTGGTGCCTACCTCCGCTCCATACATAAATGTATATATGTCTTGGAACTCACTAATGAAAATCAGCAGCTAAAATAAAAGAGTAAGGCTGAGAACCGCATGTCTATGTACCAAGACAAAGCAAAGTGAAACAAAACTGAAATAAATTCTATAAACATCAGTCATCATACCATCTTGCATTCTCCACTGCTTCCCCAATCTTGCTTTACATTTAGTTGGCTTAAAAATTACAGTGAATCATTTTTCTTAAAAAAACATATCCATGCAATGTAATCATGACTTCCATCCAATCTTTTGGCACTATACAATATTAACTTGTTTTTTAGAAATAAATAGAAGAAACAGTAATGAAAGAGACACTCAATAAAAAACAGTCTCTTAGGATCCAATTTGTATAGTTCTGGGAAAAAGCCCAGAGGGTTGCAAACAAACAATGGGCAATATAGAAAGTGTTCAGAATAATATAGCAGACTTGAAAAAGAAATAGAACCTATAAAAAGACTTTTGTATTTAGGATGCCAAAATCCCAACTTAAGGACCTCAAAAAATAAATTGAAAAGAAATCTCTATATTGAGGCTACAGCAATATTATTTGATAATAGAAAATTTAATGTATAGAAGATGCATCTTCTGAATGGCAAAAATATCTTACCAAGGATATCCATTATCTTTTTCCTTTCATGTGGCCAATTTAAAAGGGAAGGGATAGGAATTGAACTGAAGAAAAATTGCTACTATGGTTCTGGCTTATTTTAATGTGCAATCTTTTTTTTTTTTTTTTTCAGTGAAATCCTTTAAAGGAATAAAGATTTTGCTGTCATTTCATGGGCAAATAAGTAGATTACTTTCCAACTTTACAAACAAGGAAGACAAACTAGAAAAATGGTTATAGCATCATTTATGGGTATATAGAAATTTCGTCTTTTATACTTTACAAAAGAGATCTTAATAAGTGGTTTGGAAAATTATATTATGAGGCATTCTGTATTGATTTATTGTTTCCTAATACTCATTTCTGCCATGCATGCAACTAACCAAAAGATTAAAAATTGGTAACCACTGTAGTTTGATGCCAGCTCTGATGTTTAAATAGCAAATAAATTTTTATATTAATGGTAATGGTGCGAAACTGAGAATTTATTAGATTTATTTGTAAAACTTCAGCATGTACTTAATGTCAGTTTTTATATTACAAAAAAAAAAAACTCTAGAAAGAAAGCGACATTAAGTGTTTGTATAATACAGTCATGGATTCAGTAATTCTTGGTCCTTCTGCCATTCTGGTGGTTTTGATAACACATGAAGGTCTGTTCAGAGCAATTTCCCATAAAGAACAATGAACCATGATGTTAAGTATAAGCCAGAATATAAAACAAGAACACAGCAGGAGAGTAACAAGACAACCCAATTCCAGAAAATGATCGGGAAAGGTCATATGTAGATGTTTCAGACAGATTTAATGAAAAGGAGCAATATTTTATATATACTTTTACCTTTTGTTCTAAGTCTTCAAACCCATTTGGAGAAAGTGACTTATTTAAAAGTAGAAACAGTCTGACATTTATCCTGAATTAGGACCCAAAGACTACTGTATTAAACAAATTAAGATGTCAAAACATGTTGTTTTTGATTATGTGAATTCATCCAAACTCACCTTCTCAAAGTTTTTTCTCTTTGAAAGATCATAATGAACAACCTTTAATAGTTACTTTATGCAGGGCTGCATGTCAGTGTCAGAATGTTAGAACTGGTCGACCTAAGGGACCATCAGCCTTTCCATCGTAAACCTATACTATGTAGAGTTTATGACTTGACTATAAAACTCCAGCAGGAGCTAGGTATTGAAATCCTATTGAAAAACTGATGTATTTTTAGTCTGTGTAAGACTACGAGGGTGGTAGGAACACAGGATATGCCGAACTAAATATAGCCCTACTTTACACACATTTAAACACATTAAAGTAAACCAGAAATGTCCTGACTATTTCTAAATTCACAGGACATGAAAAGAACACATAGTTTTAGGCCACCATCCAAACCTGTAGTCAGATTTCATCCAGAATCTGTCTTCTGTCATGATTAGACAGTATTGAAAGCATTAGAAAGTTTTAAGAAACAGATGACCAAACCTAAGAAAGTTGAGGGTTTATAAACTAGTCATCTTTGAATTGTTGCATATGTCCTAAAATACCCATCTGAAATAGCTAAAGCTCTTTGCTTTACCTCTGACATATTTTCTTTTCTTTTCATATTCTCAACCTTAATGAAAGTTACTATTCTTTGGAGAGCACTTTGCATTGTATAAAACAATACAACACACAGTATTGAAATTTAACTCTAAAACCAAACAACCTATAACCTATTATCCTCATTTTATGCAGAAAGCTATTGAGGCTGAGCAGGTAAATGTTTTACTCAAGGTCACATGTGTGAAATCCAAGTTCAAACTCAGGCCACCCGATTTCAGGTCTGAAATACAACCCACTTGTCATTTCAACTCTTCTAACCCCCAGTCACACTGAATCTCCTGTCCTCCACCATTGTGACCTGTCCTCCCTTCATCCCTCACTAGTTCCATCTAACTCCAACCTTCCTCCACAGCTTCTCACCTTGACTACTTTCCATAATATTCATGATATCTCTCTAGCTCAGTTCCACTTGTGAGGGTCTATTCTGTCCCCTACATGACACTTGGTAATGTCTGGGGATGTTTTTGGTGAAGCTGCCTAATATCCTACAGTGTACAGGGCAGCTCTCCACACAGAGGATCTTCCAGCCCAAAATGGGAAATATTGCTCCAGCTGGAACTCAAGGTTAACAACTCAAGTTCACTTCACTTCCTGCTTAATTAACTCTTGAACTCTAGACAACACCACTTTCAATTTTCTCCAGTTTCTAAGCAGTGTTATTAAATGTCAAATGCTATTTAGTCATTCTGTAAATAAGGTCTAAGTTCACAGAAAAAGCAGAAGGTGAGATCTAGGAAGGGTGTTCCAGCTGTTTTACTGTTCAGTGCCTATGTTGTAGTAGGTGCTCAATAAATGTCTACTGAAGCAATGAGAAGTGCAGGAATGCATAGAATTTTTTTTTTTTTTTTTGTCTGTGACTCACCCCTTCAACATTGTCAAAGTAGCTCTTCCAAGTTATCTCCAGTCTCGGGGCCTCTGGTCCTCTTTCACAGATCCTCTGCTCCTGCATCCTCTAGGCCTTTAGAACAATCATGCCCTCTCTCTCTTGTCTTTTTCATTAATATGGTCCTTTAGCTTCACCTTCATTATCTTCAAATATGTTAAAAAAAATCTTTCCTCTAGAACAAGTTCTGTTACTTCTAGAACAAGTTCTATATTTCCTTGACTGTTAACCTTCCTGATTAATTAGCTCCTTTATCTGAACAATGAGTGACATTTTGCAATCTTAGTGAGTCTCCCAAATCTCTTCAAATACTGCTCACCTAAAATTCAGTAATGGATTCCTATATATATTTCAGTCTTTTCCTTTATATGCAAATGTGTATCCTTATTTTTCTTAATGATAACTCTTTCTCTTCCATGCTCCTCAAGTAGATGCTTTCTTTTTTTTTTTTTTTTTTTTTTTTGCGGTACTGGGGATTGAACTCAAAGGCATTCTACCTCCGAGCTATACCCTCAGCCCTATTTTTTATTCTTTATTTTGAAACCGAGTCTCACTAAGTTGCAGAGTGCCTCACTAGGTAGCTGAGGCTGGCCGCGAACCCGGATCCTCCGGTCTCAGCCTCCCGAATGCTGGGATTACAAGTGTGCGCCACCACGCCCGGCTTCAAGTAGATGCTTTCTAAGATGTCATTTCCTGAGGTTATTTTCTCTTTTGAATCTTTTCCCCTTAGTCCTCTCATTGATTCCTCTGTGAATACCTAGCAAATCTACTCTGCCAGCTATTCACACATAAAATGTTGCTAGAACAGGATATGGTGGTGCATGCTGTAATCCCAGTAGTTTGGAGGCTGAGACTATAGAATTGCAAATTCGGGGCTGGCCTCAGCAATAGTAAGACTCTCCACAACATACAGAGACCCTGTTTCAAAACAAAGAATAAAAAGAGTTGGGGGGTGTAGCTCAAAGGTAGAATGTTCCTGACTTCAATCCACAGTACCCCCTGAAGCACACACACACACACACACACACACACATGCACATTGTTTCTAGAGATGTCTGTTTTATTTCATGAGGAATTCAATGAGAAAAGTCAGTATAAATTCAGTATAAAATGTATTCAGGAGAGGTTGTTGTGATCTTCTTCTTCCTTTTTCATTATCCTGATCATAAGGTCTACGTTTATGTTGTTTTACCTAATTCTACTTGTCTCATACAAGCAAATTATAGCTCTCCACCAGATAATAGAGCATTTGTTTCTCACTTATTCTAAATATCTTTTAGCCTTGGGTGAACACCAGTCCTGACATATAGATAATATCCTTAAGAGATCTTGCAGCTTCTTTGCTAAATAATTAGTCTGATACATTCCATTGTTTACTTAAACAATTTATTTATAACATCCTCTGTGTTCAGCAAGAGATGAAGCACAAGAAGTAAAGGGAATGGATTAATTTTTTAGTTTGAACTAAAATATTAATTGGGTTGAGAGTGGTTTTGGTAGTATAAATAAGATCTGTTCTGAATGAACATTATAAAGTTTGATTGATTCAAGTACATGGGTACTCGAGAGACCAAGCTTTTAGCTTTTAAAATAAATTATGTCAATTATTGTTTAAATTTAACATCAATTAAAAACATTTTAGTCCCTACATACTTATAATTAATGTCTGTATCTTTAACAGAGATGTAGGTGGTTAGCTGCACCATTATGTGAAAGGTCTCTAAATTAGGTCTATCATAATGCACACATTTACGAGTGTTTTCCATAGCTTTGAAAACCTAAGAAAGAAATGGAAATGCCTAAGTACCCTCAGTCCTTTCTCAGTCTAGTTTTTTTATCTGTAAAATGGAGAAGCATACTGGTATGCTCCTTTGTTTTGGTTTTAGAACAATAAATTGACAATAAACTTTTGTGTTATTATCATATGTAATCAAGACATTGTGAATTTCTCTGTGAAATTGTAGGGTGCACAAAATGTAATACTTGTATACATTTTCTGCTGCTGCTGTAATAAACCACCATACATTTAGCAGTTTAAAACAATGCTAACTTATTCATTTATAGTTCTGTAGGTCAAAACCTTGCGTGTCTAACAAGGGTTAAAGTCAAGGTCCACAGGGAGGAATTCCTATCTGAGAGTCTCTACTGGAAAATCTGTTTTCTTGTTCATTGAGGTTGTTGGCAGAATTCATTTCCTTGTAGGACTAAGTTTCTCATATTCTTGCTTGCTGTAGACTTTTGGCTTTGTTGCCTCCTGGTCCCTTCCTCCATCATAAGAATCCGCAATGGGAGGTTGACTGTCATCAAATCCCTCTGACCCATCAGTAATGGCTCTCAACTTCAAGGATTACTGTGACTATATTGTGCCCACCTGTGATAATCTAGGGTACTCTCTCCCCAGCTAAAGGTTCATACCACTAATCACATCTGCAAAGTCTTTGGATTTGATATAGCACATTTACAGGTTCCAGGGGCTGGAGTATGGACATATAAAACAATTGTACAAATAACAGCTACATGGATCAGAATGTGTATCTTGCTATAAAAACCGCAAATTCTAAATTGGATTTCCTCCTAATTAGAAAGAAGTGATACAACTACCTTTTTCTTGAATAAAAAGCTTTTACAAAAGGGATTTTTCTCCTTTTTGAGGGATTGTATTCTCTTACCACCCTGACTTCCTTTTGCCTCACCTACTCTTGTTTCTGAATCAATTATAGAGTAGCCAAGATGAAACAAAAATGCCACTTTATAGGAGGCAAACCATTTCCCACACTCAGGAGATACAGGCCCTAGCATGATGGACTTGGGTATCCTGGGCGCTTGTGCAGATAATAAACTTTAAGACTTTAAGAAAATGTTATTTTGTGAAATATTTGTATGAAATTCTCCTGTTGCTTCTTCATTTACCATGAAGAGATTATAATCAGAGATTATTATGTGTCTGTAGTTCTCAGTTAGTGGCTGGATTCTTGAGGGCATTGCCAATACTAGGGGACTATATTGCAGTTCTCCTATCTTGTTTATTTTTTCCTTTTCATAGCTCTATTATTATCATATGCCACCTTTCATCGCAACCTAATTCTATTCTTCAACTCAACCATTTTAGAATTTTGGGATTTTTTTTCTTAACCTTTATTTAGCTGTACAGAGTGTAAAAATATTTCCTTCCACTGTTGAGTATTATAATTCTAGGCCTTCCCAATTTAAGTAGTGTATATACGAGCCTAGGTTTCCACCCACAGAACTTAAACTTCTATCTTTTTCGGAAAGCAACCTCTTCTCTGGACATCTCTATCCCTCTCAGTAAAATAAAATTCTTAGTGATTTCTTTCTTAAAGTTAGTACAATAAGTTATGCATATGTCATAATCAAATTAAAATAGTGCCCCGACACCTTAATAGCTGGATCTTGAGCAAGGCTGGGTCCGCTGGAGTCCTGCAAGGCAGATGATTCCAAAAGGAGGAATTCATGGCATATCCTACTTTGCATTATGTTATTCTGGAAATTTGGGGTGCTTTGGGTTTTGCTTTCACATTAATTGTAAAGGAAAATTTCTTAGAAACACAAGATGGCTGGATGGATAATGATTCCTTAATATTAGCTGAAAAAGCAATGCCTAAAACAAACTACAAGATATTTATTAACCTTTTACAAACATCAGGAAATGGGCTTCGCAAGCTTAGTTGCTATCAGTACAGGTTAGAAACAATATAACAAACCAAAGAAACTTAGGTCTACTATTTTTATCTATGAGTTAAGAAAGCTTTAAGACAGATAGTTTCCCCCTCTCTGAAACACCTCCCTCTTATCTCCACCACACATTAACTAATTCTAGCTGCCCAAGAAAAAGATAAAAACACTGCTTACAGTAGCTAAAACAAATAGTGAAGACTTAAACTAATGGAAAGAGACTCTTCGTCATTAACTTTTAATGCTGCTTTGTACTAAAAGAATTTTTATAATTTTATAAAAGAATTTTGTAATTTTATAATAATTTTAAATTTTATAAAAGAATTTTTATTGTATTCTGTAACCTTTACTGTTTTCTTAATCCCATGGGAAATGGCTTTTCTAGTTAAAGATGTATTCAACTTTTAGAAAAACAAGTCTGTAAAAATTCCTGTTCTATATGCCTCATTGTAAAAAAAAAATAGTATAAAACTACCACTGACAAAAAATAAAACAGATGCACTTCTTCACTGCATTTGGTGTGAGTGTATTCTTGCTACCTCTTCTCAATCCACACCTGTTGTGGGACCCCCGATCCCGCTGCCTCGAGGTCTGGTCCCCAGCAAAATAGCATGTTGTTTATTTTATCTACTGCAGCAGAATGTGGAGGATTATTCCTCTATTCATTAGATCTTGGCTGGGGCTCAGTTGGGGCTTCTTCGGCTATTCTCATGTGGAGTATCCATGTAGCCATGCCTGACTTCTTTTGTATATACTTTTATTGGTGCAGTGGATTTCTTTATCTTTTTCTTTTTTTTTTTTTTTTGTCCTTTTTTGGTACCAGGGTTTGAACCAAAGGATGTTCTACTTCCACATAACACTCCTGGCCCTATTTTAGTTTCGATTTTGAAACAGAGTCTCACTAAGTGGCTGAGGCTCTTGCTTAATTGCTGAGGCTGTCCTTGAACATGCAATCCAATTGTCTCAGTCTCCCAAGTACTGGGATTACAGGCATGTGCCACCACACTGAGGATTGGATTTCCTCTATGGTGGCTAAAGGCTGTGAGGTAAAGGAAGTGGAAGCTATCACTCTCAAAGGCCTTGGCTTTGAAGTCCAGGACAGCAGTTCCTCTTGGTCAAAGCAGCCACAGGCCCAGCCCAGATTCGCAGAAGGCAGCTTAGGCTCCACCTCGGAGGAGAAGAGAGGCCCATGTAAGCAAAAAGCATAAGCAGAATAGTTCAATTGTTAAAGGTAATCTTTAAACTTGAGGAATAGGCTGGGAAATTCCATCAATTGCTCACTGGATTTTAGGCAGATAATGATAAAACCATTATGTAAAAGTGAGAGCCAAATGGCATATTGACTTTGAATTCAAATTCTAATTTCAACTATGCCTCTCAAAACCAATTGTTGTCATAGGTATCACCTTTTAACATAAATATATGTTTATCATGGAATTGAATCTCTCATAAAAATGCCTAGTGCAGCATGGAATAAATGCAGTAATATTTCTCTTACATAAACATAAGAAGTATGTATATTTTAAATAAAATTAGTCTTTACTGTTTACCATAGATTTAGAAACTGCAGCTCTTTTTATAAGTCTAGGTTGTCTCTAAGCATCAAAATGGAAAAACTGATACTATGACAACACGGTCTGAATTTTCTGCTTTGCAGACACCGGATTTATTTTTAAATGGTGTGAATCAAATCTGTACTGAGAGGCCAACTTCAAATATAAAAGAAAAATTGGCAGTGGAAGGACTGTGCTGGTTTGGCTGAGGCGAGGGGCTCTATAGCATTTCATTCTAGTGGAGCGTCTGACTGTGAAAATCTTTCCAATTGTAATTCTCTTTGGTGTGCCAAAAGGGGATTATAAACTAAAGTCAATGTTGCAGGAAATGTCACCTGTCCTTTCAAAGAAAATAATAAATCAAAACGGCTTTGTTCATCATGTTTAAAATAAAAAATGTTGATCCACTTTGAGGGCTTTCATTCCTTCACAAAGCAGGTAAATAAACAAAGCAAAATTTCATTTTAACTCAATTTTAGTTCTTATTCAAATCTAAAGAAAGAAAAATATTCTTTCCAAATAAATATATTCTCTCTGACTTTGTCTATATATATATATATATATACATGAACAAGGACAGAGAGAAAGACGGGTGAGATAAACAGTGTATCATCACCCTAGAAGTAGAATATTTTTAAGTAAGACATCAAGTTAATAAAATATATATACACATATAACATTTTATTTCTTTCATAGATATCATGGTGCCAACTCAAGAATGTGAAGTAAATAAAAACAAAGTCTGGATAGGGATTTCTCAAAAAATTCTAGGAGTTTATGCATCATGCTTTAAGCAAATAAAGAAAAACATAAAATAATCACAGCAGAGCTTAAAGTTATCTGCTCTTTGGCTTTGAATACTTTTCCAGTGATTTTAGTAATAAACCTTACCTATGATGAGTACTTATCACTTCCGAGAAATAAAATAATGTTTCTGTCTAGACATCATGCCTAGTCTGATACTATTTCTTCTTTTAAATAAACAATTGTCAATGCTACCTTGTAAGTATTAATCTGAAAATGTAGAAAAGCATTTTAGTACTAATACCACTATCAGGAACTCCATTTGTTGCTGCTGTGGTGGTTTTAATCATCTACTAATGATAACAGTTGGAATACTAATGTAATGACAAATTTAGAAATGGAATTTTATTTGATAAATGAAAGATAATGTATTATGACCTTTGCTAATGTTGCTATGATATGATTTAAGAAGTTAAGCTACTAAATCAAAAAAGGTGGCAAGTCCATTACAAAGAATTTTGATAGTTATTTTATTGCCTGTGCATTTCCTGGTATTATTTGACATAATATAAACATAAATCTTTGAATGTGGTTTTAAAATCAATAAATATTGCATTTCTATTAATTTTTATTTATTGATTTTACCTATAAAATACACTAAGACAAATATACGTATGGACATTTTAATTTGAGTAATGTGCAAATTTTTTTTATTGTGGTACTGGGGATTGAGCCTGGGGCTTTCTATCTCTGAGCTATAACCCAAGACCTATTTTATCTTTTATATTGAATCAGAGTCTCACTAAGTTGCTTAGGGCCTCGCTAAGATGTGAGGCTGGCCTCCAACCTGCTATCCTCCTATCTCAGCCTCCCAAGTACTAGAATTACTGGCATGCATCACCATGCCCCACTAAAAATTCCATTTTTAATTAAGCCATGTTTGATTTGATGACTGTCAAGCTAACATTTAAGTGTGATGATATGACACTGCCTTGAGTATTGTTCTGTTTTTGGCACTGAAGTTTACAATAGATATGTGATGATACTATTAATATATAGAGATAAATCGCTAAACAGTTTTCAGGCTGGGAGAAAATTATAATTAATTTAAATTCTGATTTTGAATCAAAGAAAACTGGCAGATAGTTGGATAGTAGATAAGTGAACATTTAGATAGAACCATAAGCAACATTTCATATAGCTAGTATGTCTTTATTTCTTCCTTTATTCAAAGTTCCAGATATACAGATCAAATTGTATTCATTTTACTTTTATTATATATTACTATTACTATTAAGTCTTAGGCATTACCTATTTACATTTTGTATTAATCATTGATTCTGTGTCAGTTTCTCATCTCATCCATCTGAATTCTTATTGCCATCAAAAGGACTCTTCTTTGCAGAACCATTAGCAAACCATCTTTTTTTTAGACCAAATGCATGTACCAGGGGTTTTCAACACTCTTCCATATTATCTACTCACGACACCCAGTAAGAATTCAATAAATGTTGCTGACTGACTGCTTCCTACCCAGATCAAAAATGGGAAGAAAATTGAAGAAATTTTTGGTATATTTCCCAGTTTCAATATTTTAACTACTCCAAGGAGCTAGATGTAGTTGGAAATGCTGTAAGACATTTCGATTATGTTACCAGAAGAGTCTGAGAACAGTAAACTTATGTAGAGATAGAGAAGAATGTGAAAGAAAAAAGGGCACTGCTCTGAAATCAAATTATTTACTGTTTCTTAACACCTTGGCTCATGTTTAAGTAATCAACTCTGGTTTTTGAAATGTGATTATAGATGGAAAGTAGCAATGCAGTAGCAATGCCTGAGAACAGCAGGGTTAGGATAAAGCACAAACCATTTTTTGGCCAAAATGTGAAAGGTAATTGTAACGTACATGGAGGTGTGTGTGTGTGTGTGTGTGTCTGTGTGTGTGTGTGTGTGTGTTTTAAACAGGACATTGTGACGTCAACATTTCTCTATTTTGTATTCTCTTCAACAAATGTAATCATTTTGAAATCCCTTAAGTATTACTCAAGTAATAAAAATGCTTTCTCAACAACTGCAAAATTCCAGGCATTAATGAATATTTAGACATATAGTACATGATATATTTAGCTGTAGTTCTAGTAGGAGATATGAAAAACACGGGAGAATTACAGCTCCATGTGAGATGACATATGTCATCCTCCTTGTTTGAAACTATCCAAACTTAAAATGCATACTGAGGCAAGAGGATCACAAGTTCAAGGCTCAACAACTTAATAAGACCCTGTTTCATAATAAAACATAAAAAGAGCTGGAATTATAGCTCAGTAACAGAGCACTCCTGGGTTGAATTCCCAGTCTCTCTCTCTCTCTCACACACACACACACAGACACACACACACACACACACACACACGACTTTGCCAAAATAAAGTGAAAAAACTGTTTTGAAAAGGAAAAAGTGAAGCCAGGGGTGGTGGCGCACACTTGTAATCCCAGTACTTGGGAGGCTGAGACTGGAGGATCCCGGTTCGTGGCCAGCCTCAGCTACTTAGTGAGGCCCTCTGCAACTTAGTGAGACTCTATTTCAAAATAGAGAATAAAAAATAGAGCTAGGGGTGTAGTTTGGAGGTAGAATGCCCCTGGGTTCAATCCTTGGTGCCACAAAAAAAAAAAAAGGGAAAAAGTGAGCCGGGCGTGATGGCATATGCTTGTAATCCCGGTACTTGGAAGGCTGAGACAGGAGAATCGCAGGTTCACAGCCAGCCTCAGCTACTTAGTGAGGCTCTCTGCAATTTAGTGAGACCCTGTTTCAAAATAAAGAATAAAATAATAGGGCTAGGGGTAAGCCTCAGAGGTAGAATGCCCTGGGTTCAAGCACCAGTTCTGCAAAAAAAAATAAAAAATAAAAAAAAAATAAAAAAATAAAAAATAGTGCATTAAATCAGTAATTTGGCATCACACTTGAGAAGAATAAACAACTGAATCATAATTTAATCCAATGAAATTGATTTGTGCATGCAAATGTAGTGAATATCTATTTGTTAACAAGTCATTATTTTTATTCATAAAGAGCTATGAACATTTTTGTTATGATTAAACATTGTATTATTGATATTCTGGAGTCACTTTTTTCCAATTCTCTTCATTCCCTTGCCCCCTTTCCTCTTTATTCTTTTCAATCCTCTTTATTCCTTTCAATCCTCTTTCCAAACATACTCAGAATTCTAATGAAGAGGAATCACAATTGTAGGCCCAAATAGCGTTCTGAAAACTGGAATCCCATGCATACTTCATTTTTTCCAACTAAGCTCAACAAAAATGTTGTATTTAGCATCTGAAATTCACATTTCAATGAAGAAGAAATTGTTGAGTATTTAATATTCTTAAAACTGTAGTTTTTGAAGCCATGCATGGACATTAATTATCCTTTCATGAAATTATTCACTTTTACTATGAATTGACAGTTTCCACCCGCTTTGCCCCATTTCTACAACTACACTTCGTGTTAACATGTCCTCTTGCTACTCAGGGTGGAAGCATTGGTCTCACCTGGGAGTTTGTTAGAAATGCATAAGTGCATGGGAGTTTGGATTTTAATAAGATCCATAGGTGATTTATTGGTGAATGAGAAATGGAGAAGTAATGATGCATATTCATCCACCATCCTCAAAAATAAAGCAATGGTGCTCCATTCTTTATTCTATTGCTTGAGAAGCCTGCTCTGGCCTTGCCTGAATGACCACTTTTATGTCTTCTCAGTTCCTTTCCACAACTCACACCCTTTTATCTGGGCAAGGCAGAGAGGTCACTTCCATACCCCACAACTATGGAGACAAAGCTCAGTCCCTGCTGGAAGGGGGCTCACAAGACTGCAGACTTGTAATAATTACTTTAAAGGACTAAGAAGAAAAATAGATGTTATATCTCTCCCGATTTTATTCCTTATCATTTTTCACATAACCAAAAATAGTTGAAATTCACCATTAAACATGTTTAATATGCAGGGTTTTTTGCCAACATTACAACCATGTAATGATTGCTTTTATGGCATCCTTGTGATTGAGATTGTTAGTTTTCTTCTGCCTTGCAGATTTGGAGTGGACTATGGATGGATTTTGAAGGTATTGTAAGTTGGCTTTTCCAACCTGGAATTATTGTCCTGTCTTAAAGTTGGCTGGAATTATAAAGCTTGAAGAAAAGAATAGCTGATAGTGTGGGAAATTCTAACAAACAATTAGGTAATGAGTGACTTGATACAGAACCAAATTCCTGGGCACACTTATGGACTCTAGTTTTAGAAAACAAAACAAAACAAATTTGCCAAGACAAAAATGCTACTTCTATTTTACATGAACCCTTTTCATTCAAACTTAAACATAACAACTAATAATATACAGAGTGATGACTTAAATTATATAATTAGTGTTAAGTGAATTTTAAAATATGGAAAATTTCACTAACTTTCTTGGCTTTAAGTAAAAATAATTGCAATGTGGTGATGATTTTCATGTGTGTATATTTCTATGCAGTGTGGTTCTGACTCTGATTACATTCAATATTCCATATGGTTAAAAGCATGCTTACTCATTTCTTCCCTAATTATATTCTCTTCTTGAAATGTTCCCTCAAGTCTCCTAATAGGAGCCTTAAAAATGCCCTGCATCAATTACAGAAATAAATATTAAGAAAAATGTATTGTGACAATTTTTGAAATAACCTACATGTCTATAAGTAAAGAAATTATTTTAAAAATTTCACACTCATTTAATGGAATATTTTACAACTGGAAAAAAGGGAGGTAGAACATTTTTTTCTGATTTGAAAAGATACTCAAACATGTTAACTTTTAAAACAAAAAGACTTGTTCCAGGACTGGGTGTATAATAATTTCATTTATGTTAAAACCCTGTGTACCCATAAAATAAATTGATATATAGTTACAGAGAGAGTAAAAGATAAATAGGTAGGTGGATTAATGGATAGATACATTGGTAGCCAAACAAAACAGATAGATGTGGAAATTTAGACTCTAAAGTTTTTTGAAAAGAAAACATACACTAGTAACTTAATGTCATATCTAGGGTGTGCAAATGATATGTAGAAAATTGGACTTTTTCTTTCTTATAAATGCTTTTATATAGTATTTGCATTTTTATTCATGTATGTTACACTTAAATTTTTAAAATTAGGTCTTTTCACAGTGGTAGAGCATTTACTTTGCATCCCAGTCGGCCTATCTCATTCCTAGACATTTGTCTTTGTTTAGTCATTCATTCTCCACTTAGACATAGTGACTGTATCTCTCTGTCTGAAATAATCTCCAACTTTGTGCCTTTGTTCACTTTTTCCAACTTTAATTTCTTCCAGAAGAAAAACTGTTTAAATAGATTTGAGAAGCGAGTCCCATCTTCTGAGAAAACTTAAAACATTCCCCCTCTTAAGTCAGAGACCTTTTAACTTGATTTTAAAAGTGAATATAAATTGAATATTTAAATTCAATGTTTGAAAATACAAAGCATATAACCTTAAAGTTCTTTTCCTGTAACAAACATGAATGCATGCTAAAGATTCAAAAATTAGTAAACTATCCTGGAAGAATCATGTTATAATAAATAATAGAATTAAAGCCATGGTTGGTGACATATGCCTATAATCCCAGTACTTGGGAGGTTAGGACAGGAAGATCATAAGTTCAAGGCCAGCCTCAGCAACTTAGAAAGACACTCCGCAACTCAGTGAGACCCTGTTTCAACATTAAAAAAAAAAAAAAAAAAAATTAAAAGGACTGGGGGTAGCTTGGAGATAGAATGCCTCCTCTGGGTTCAAACCCCAGTGCCACACTCACAAAAATAGTAATAGAAATCCTTTACTTACTAACACAACATAGAGAAGAATGAATGGGTACTCCATCTTCCTAGCTGCTTTGGAACTATCGTTCAACTTTTTAAAATCTTATACTTTCAATTAAATTAGTCTTGACTAATTTATAGAGAGCAGGTAGACTCCTTGAAACCTGCACCCCTCCCTATTAGAAATTCCCTGTTTAGTAGCTGCCTGGTTGCTGGCACATGGGCCCACCCCCTTCCACCTGCGCCACCATGTTTACAGCTTTAATAAGTTGCCTGTTTTAATGTTATCTGCCTCATACCGTGATTGCTTCACTTCCATTCCATTAGTTTAGCATCTAACACTGTTTCACGCAGAGGTGGGCGCTTAATAAACGTTGCCAACTGTGTGAACGTAATGAGAGCAGTTAAATGAGCAGCTGAACTCCATCTAGTCAAAAAGAGCTTGTTGCATATTTACTGTATACATTGTATTATACATTAATGAGAGGCTATAAAATTATTCTATTTGCTCATCATTACAACGAAGCCACTGAACTGGCTGCTCTCTAAGGTGAATTGAGGATCTAATACTCTGATTCAAAATGTAAATTTCTTTTTTTTTTTTTTTTTTTTTTTAAGACTTTTA
>PVLC010035777.1:0-16138 GCA_004027655.1 Graphiurus murinus | reverse complement strand
CATTTTTGTTGGGTACAAGCTAGTACAGGTAAAGACATCCATGCACATATTTCTCATTAACCCTTCCCCAATTCCCACCCACCCTCCCCCTATCTCCTGGTCAGTTTAGTGATTGACTTTGATGTGATCTTGTAAGTACATTATGCTCATTAGGGTGTCCCCCCTCCTCCCATTACCTTCCATTAAGTCAAATTTTTTGTTCACCTAAGAATTCTCCTTCACCTGGAGTCCCTCTTATGTCCCATTTTCTCCCTAGCTTCCACATATTAGGGAGACCATTTGATTTTTAACTTTTAGCGACTGACTAATCTCACAACAGATGAATGGATTACAAAACTATGGGATATGTACACAATGGAATTTTACTCAGCCATAAAGAAGAACAAAATCATGTTACTTTGGGGTTTTTTAAAGTATGGCTTATATAACATTTTGGAAAATATATTTTTCTCAGAAGTAATTTGGTTTGTATCTAGTACTTTTTTTTTTCTTTTCACCCACATTCTACCTCTAAACTACCCAGAGCCCTTTTTATTTTTATTTTGAAATAGGGGCTCACTAAGTTGCTTTGGCTGACCTCAAACCTGTGATCCTCCTGATTCAGCCTCATAGGCATTGGGATTACAGGGGTGTGCCACCACACACCTGGCTCAGTGCTTTTAAAAACATAGTGGAAAAAATAGAAATTAAGATTTTATTGCACATACATGTGCCCATTTTTGTTAGTATGGAAAAAACTCACCAGTTGTTAGCACTGACTATCAATAGGGTCCTGTGAGGAAGCAGATCACATGAGACTTGCTACACTGTCTGACCTGACTCACCACAGTGAGTGTGTATTACAGGTAGGAAAAAAATAAGAAAATAAACCAAAACAGAATAGTATGCCATGTTTTAAAATTAAGATTGTATTGTAAACACAAATCCATGGTATTACATGTTTTTCAAAACTAACCTATTTTCATTATTGAAGAAAATTCTATATGGGTTGCTATTTAGTTAAATGGGGGTGAGGAGTTTACTGCGGATTGAACTCAGGGGCATTCTGCCTCTGATATACACCTCCAGCCCTATTTTATTTTTTATTTTGAAACAAGGTCTCACTAAGTTGTGGAAGGCCTCATTAAGTTACTGCAGCTGTCTTTGAACCTGTGATCCTCTAGTCTCAGCCTCTCAAGTACTAAAATTATAGGTGTGCATCACCATGCCCAGCTATAAATTCAATTTATATCCAAATTTATATTCAATTATTGTATGGTTAGTCATTTCTAATTTTCACATTTTCAAGCAATGCTTTCATTAAAAATCACTGATATTGTGTGTGTGGGGGGGGGACACACACGTATCTTTGTCTAAAACTTCAATTATTTGCTGAGGAGGGGAAATAATAGGTCAAAGGTATGAGCTGTTCTTGGTATGCATTGCTAAAATGCTTTCTAGAATATGATACTAATTTGTGCTGTGAACAGGAGACCATTCCTATTTTACTTTACTATTGTCAATGTATCCATGTAACTGTTCCTATCTCCCCAGTGAGTTAAAAGAAAAAGAATCTTCAGTAAAGCTTCAAAATCTTTCTATTTTCCTTTCATTCCTAACATGGTTGGTTGTTTTATTTATTTTTTTTTTCACAACACCCTTCGTATAGGTTGAGGGAGATCTTAGGAGGACAATTAAATGCAAACACAATAGCCTGACAAACGGCAACAAGAACCCAAAAGATACTCTTTCATTGTTTTGGATTCCATTGGTGAATTCACATACTTTATTCACAGTAAAATAAAGTGGAAAGGACTTAATGAAACATCCACTTTCCCTTTTAGAGGCTTTCTCTCCTTGTTCTATCTACATGCAAAGTATTTTAAATCAATGAAGAGAAAATGGAACTTACTTAGAAACTGCCAGACACACACATCAGCACGTCTTGTGCAAAGGGTTTGGAAGCTACTAGTAGTCAGCATTTCAGTAAAGCATTTGAGACCCCTGTGCGGGCAGAGTGGTTAGGCAGAAACAGAATGAGTTTCAGCATTTTCTCTAATATTTCTCAAACAGCTTAGTAAAACATAGCACTTTCCCTTAATTCTACATCTAAAGGAGTACTTACAAGTAAATGGAAATCCAGGAGCCAGGAGAAGATGGCTAAAACCCAGCCTAGCAGCAACACTCCATGAGAATGGGATATCATCTATGGTAGACACTACCAGGCCTGGAAATTTTTGTTGTTGTTGTTGTTGTTGTTGTTGTTGTTGTTTTGCAGTACTGGGGATTGAACTCAGGGGCATTCTACCTCTAGGCTACACCCCCAGCCCTATTTTTTTTTTATTCTTTATTTTGAAACCAAGTCTCACTAAGTTGCGGAGTGCCTCACTACGTAGCTGAGGCTGGCCGCGAACCCGGATCCTCCGGTCTCAGCCTCCCGAATGCTGGGATTACAAAGGTGCGCCACCACGCCCAGCTACCAGGCCTGGAAATTTAACAAAATAACCATTCGCTAATTTATTTTTTGAGTGAAAAATATTAAATCTAAAGATCTTAAAAGACAAAGCAGGCACAACACAGTGAACATATATATGATGCACATTTCACATGAAAGGAGAGTCTATGGGTACCATCTCAAAATTTCCAAAAAGTAAAGTATCAGTTAAACTCAATTCAGTAAACATTTCTTGACCAAGCATCAAGTACCAAGTTCAGTGGGAGCATCTACCACATCAGCTTCTGTTTATTCAATATCTTCTTTATCCATAACTATGTTAAATGTTTATGAATGTTATTATATTTATATTTAATATTCCCCAATTTCAAGTCTGAAGTGGTTCAAAGTCTAGTGGGAAAGGCATGATATGGAAAAGGTTTTATAGGTGTATAAAAAAGGGAAACATGAACTCAAAGGGAGGAAACGTGAGATGACTTTCAAGTAGGAATTAGTTAAGACTAAAGTTGATACATTTTAAAATCTAAATTTAAGGTAAGAGCAAAAGGGGGGAGAAATAGCATAAGGAAGGTCACCAAGGTTGTTTTGTTTTTTAAAGAAAATAAATGTAGTGTTAAGGGAATGATAGCTAGCTATAGCAATAAAGAAAAATTCATCTGGGAACAAATGGGAGTTGACCAAATCTCATTCCGCTACCCACGTTATGAAGGATGAGCAGTGCATAACCAGGTCTTTTTGGTATAAAAAGAGCTCTCCAGGAGCAATTTGCAGAATAGGCTAGATAGTGAGAAACTAAAGGCAGCTGTTGAAATATTGTAGGACCAAGTGACGAAAGTCAACATTAGAGCAACATCAGTGACAGAGAAGGATCAGAAGCAAAGACAATTAGGAGCTGGCAACTGAGGCAATATTAAGATTGAAAATGTGCTGGGATTTTTGTGCTTCAACAACTAGGAGAACCAAAATAATACTGCTTAGTCAATAAATCATTATTAGATAAATGTCAATCAAAGTGACAGGCTCTCAGTGATGGTCAGCCAAATAATAAAATTACAATAGTTCCTCCTCTATGAACTACAAAGTCTAATGGGAGATCACAGCCCAAACAATAGGCCATTGGACTGATGAGGGCTTCAGTGAGTCCAGGGCTATGGAAATGCTAGGTGGCTGGCTGGACATTAGCAGCTAGGGTCTGCTGGGATAGATAGGAAGTTTACCTACAGAGACTCACTTTGATGCCCTCTCCTGTGGGAAATGTGAATTCAAAAACAACACAGGGCCTCTAAGGTGCGACCTCAAATGTGATACATATGAAGAAGGTGTCAAGAGGAGGGCTGGGCACCGCTTCCTGTGGCCCGGGAGTGGACCCATCCAGACCCCATCTCTGGAGCACAACCCCTTGCCCCAGGCCACCTTTCCCTTCCCGGGAATGGCCCATTCCAGGCACTTTTCCCCCTAGAGCACCACCCTCTCCTCTCTTTTCATGACCTTTCTCAAAAGTGCCTTCACTTCTCTAAATAAACCTCCTGTATTCCCCATTTGTGCTTTCTGTTTGAATGCTTTCCAAGCAGATAAGCAAGGACTGAGGTTGTGCAAAATAGTTTTAAAAATCTCCCACCTTGTAACAGAAACATAGAGCAGGGACACAAAGCCAGACCAGCAAGGTCCAGGATGACTCTTGACAGGAGTGAAAGTTGACACCATGAAGTCACTCTTCACCTTAGCTAGCAGAAGCAATCCACAGAAGTCAGAATTCTAGGCAGGAGCAGCCAAGAGGGCAAGGCCTGCAGACGGAAGCCTAGCCAGGGCAAGGGGGTAAGGAGCCCGAGAGGTAAGAGCAACACTAGACCAGAAGCCCTTGTTATAGAAGACTCGTTCACTGTCCTTCTGCAAAGGACCACAAATGAGCTTTTCAACTTTGCCCATCCTGGTGATTCTAGGATGCAACTTCACTTAAAAGACCTATCTTTTTTATACAAGAACAGTAATTTTTTAAAAACCTTTGAGAATCTAATCTACGGATCTCTCCTTATTCTTGAACTCAGACAAAAAATAAAAATAAAAAAACATATGATCACAAGTAGACAAAAATTCTGCAGGCATTTTAACTGGACTGAGAGATTCCCATGAACGAAGGCTTGAATACTGCTAAGGACATCATCACATTTCATGGTTCACATTTTTTAAAATGAGAATGATTGCTTTCACTACCACTGCTAGTTTCAAAAGTGTGTTGTGATTTCATGGGTAAGGCTGAGTCGCTTTCCTGTGCAGAGATGTGGAGTCCACTGTGAAAGCCAAACAGCCAAACAAGCAGGACCATTGCTCACTACACAGGTCATTGAGGCAAGCTGTATAGTCTGCCTACATTTCATCTAGATAATGAGGGCAATGACAGCACCTGACTAACAGGCATACCTCAGAGGTTTATCAGAGGATTACATGAAATAATATAATCAGTGTGCTTAGAACAAGTCAGTCCCAAAGCAAGTGTTACTTGAATTTAGTATTATTGATCCATACATGTAAACATTTCTTTAATTTTTAACATGAATCTAATATATATAAGTATATATGTACATATATATATACATACTTATAAGTATGTATATATGTATACACATTTGTAAACATTTCTTTAACTTTTCAACATGAATCTAATATATACATATACACACACATATACTGGGGATCAAGCTCAGGGGCATTCTACTCCAGGCTATATACCCCCAGCCCTTTTTATTTTTTAATTTTAAAACAGGGTCTCACTAAGTTGCTGAGGATCTCGCTAAGCTGCTGAGGCCAGCCTCAAATCTAGGATCCTCTTGTCTCAGCCTCCCAAGTACCGTAATTACAAGCATGCATCACTGTGCCTGGCTTGAATCTAATATTTCTGAAGGGATATTCAACTTTACCAAGACTTCTCTCAGAAAAATTAACATATATTTTAGCATGTATAATTTGGCTCTTCTGAAAATTTTTCAATTTAAACAAGTTTATAAGAAAGCTGACTATTTCTATGAAACTAAACCACTTTGATAAAATATTTTGCATAAAAGACAATTTAAATGATATTATGGAAATAAAATACTGATATTTGCTAAAAAGTCTTGGAGCAAATTTTGATGTGACCCACATTTGTGAGTTACCAAAACATATGATTTGTCTTTATCAGTTTTGTTAGAGATATTAATCATGCATATTAAGAAATGATAACACTGGGATGTTTGATACCACTCTTGCCTACCGAGTCCAGTCATCCTAAGTATCATGTACATTAGGTTATTTCAAGTCTCACAAACACTTTAGATATTACTCTTCCCAATTTAAAAATAACAAGAAGATTCAAAATTAATATGCTCAACATCTCCTTGCTAGAAAGTCATGAAGACAGTGCATTGCTCAATTAAAAATCTTAACTCTTGCTCAGAAAGAAAACCTGAGGCATCAAATGATGTGATATCAACCATTAAGAAGATTCTAGAATATTAGATGAACTTGCACATAATTTTTTTCCCTCACTCAAGCAAAGCCAAAAGCTGTATGGGGTCAATGTACTACAGAGCCAGGAATATTGCCTTTCTACCCTCAAATCTGAATACTAGCTGCTCTGAAGAAGCTATAAAATATGAATCACTCAACTCTGAAATGAAATTAAGCTATATAAAAAATAAAAAATAGAAGAATTTCTCACTCTCCTAAGACAGACACTGTTCTGTAACCATGGTAGTACCACAAGGAGGAAGGAGCTTTAAACACGCTTAATTAACATGTGACAAATCTATGTATGAGAACAGATTTGAAAGCAATTTAACCAATTACTGACAGATTGTCTTAGTAACTGTGCCTCTGTAAGACAACCAATCAGTGGCCAACACTCCTAAGCCATCAGCCAATGAGGAATGGACTCACTCCAAAGCTCTGCCTCTTTGTGGCAACCCAACCACCCAATCTCACCTGAAAAGGCAGCTTATACTGTCAATATTCTCCTACCACCATCACTGAAAATTTTCCAAAACATCTTATGTAAAGTCCACTTCTTATAATCTGTAAAAAATACTGCAATGAGTCAGTACAGATCTTCCTATCAGTAAATAAGTAATAAATCAGAGGTGGGTTTTTTCAGGTACTAAATGGTAGTCTCATCCTTTTACATACATTGCTGTTTCAAGCTTAGCAGATACTGAACACAGTATTTCCTACTGTTAATAAATAATCTTGCTAACATTCTTCCAAGCCTAGTATTACATCCTCCACACCCATACTATGCATGACATAAAATCATTTGCCTTATAGATCCTTTTCATTGCAAATGCTTCTAAAGCAACCTTACTTCATAAATAATTTAGAAGAACAGAATACATACTTAAATAGAAATGATGCACCCAATATTGAAGCATAAAATGGATAAATGATTTTAAACTTTCTAATATTTCTTGAAGCTCATTGAGAACTAGAAATACAATGTAATATATAAAATTTTGAAGAATTTTAAGGATTTAAATCATTTCATCCTGTTTCTACCTCATACCTTAGACAAAATAAATTACAGATGGGTTAGGCTTAAATATAAACAGGAAAACTTTCAGAATCAAGTACAGAGTTGTTTTGTTGCTGTTTTGTCATTGTTATACCAGTTTAGTTAAGAAATTATTAAACTAGATAGATGAGTGGGATGATTAATAAATGCTGCTAAACTAAAATGCAAGAAAAAGGAAATTTTTGCCAGAAAGGATTCTAAAAACAATGTTAAAATACAAGTCAGACACTGGAAAAAGCAATGGGCAAAATATCAATCACAAAAGATTATTATAAAAAAATAAAGAATTACTAAATCAGTAATAAAAAGAAAAAAATGCCCAAGAGAAAAAATAAGGAATGCATTATCCAAACGACAACTTATAAAAACGGGAAAATAGAAGAGGAAAACTATATAAAAAAATTGGGCACTTATACATTACCAGGAAAATGAAAAAAAAATACTTTTGAGATCAATTTGAACAATCTTAGAAACACTGAAAATGTAAATCCCATATAAGTTAGCAACTCCATGTCTTTGTATAAGTCCTAGGTAAATTCTTATATACACGGGGAGTAATGCACTAAGTGATGTGTGTATATATGAACATATCACTTTGAATCTCACTAAGATGTATAAAAACACTGGATTAATAAAAGTCTAAAAGTTGTTATACACATCCTTAAAGGAAACATATACTGGACTGATCATTGCTCACTGCATAATAGCAAAGCAAGAAATATAGCCTGTCTATCATTGTGGCTTTTTTTGTGTGTGTGTGGTACTGGGGATTGAATCCAGGGTCATTCTACCTCTGAGCTACATCCCCCGCCCTATTTTTTATTCTTTATTTTGAAACAGGGTCTCACTAAGTTGCAAAGGGCCTCACTAAGTAGCTGAGGCTGCCTGCAAACCTCCGATTCTCTTGTCTCAGCCTCCCAAGTACAGGGATTACGAGCGTAAGCCACCAGGTCTGGCTTCATTGAGGTTTATTTATGCAATGAAATTTCATTCAGTAATTAGAATGAATTGGTGAGATGTACATGAAGTCTCTGGAACATGATGTTGAATGCAAAGAAACTGCAAAAGGATATGCATAATAATGTGTGTTAGTTGGCTTTACAGGGCTGTGACAAAATACCTAAGAAAAATAACTTAGAGAAGGAAAGATTTGTTTGGCTCACTGTTTCAGAGGTTTCAGTCAATGGTTGACTGGCTCCCCGGTTTCTGGGCCTATGCTGAGGCAGGGCATCCTGGGGGAGGAGCATGGCAGGGCAAAGCTCCTCGCTTCATGGTAGCCAGGAAGCAGAGAAAAAGAGGGAGCGAGGAGCCAGTGACAAACTGTGCCCTTCTGGGGATTCTTCCAGGAACCTACTTCCTCCAGCTAGACCCCGTCACCTACAGTCCCCAACAATCCCCAATGGTCCTGGGTCGTAGGAGGGACTCTAGATGAAGAAGGAGAAACCTTAGATGAGCAAAGAGGGTGACCTAGCTGAAGGATGGGAGGGAAGGAGAGAGAAACACCCTAATGCACATGATGTGCATTCATAAATATATCAAAGCCAATCACTAAGCTGAACATGAGAAAGAGGGAAGGGGGAGGGAATGAGGTGGGAATTGGGGAAGGGTTAAATGAGAAATGTGTGCATGTATGCCTTTACCAGCATGTACTCGTTACAATCACCAATTAAAAAAAAAATTCCAATGGTCCATTCAATTATAAATCCATCAATGGATCACTCCATTGATGAAGTTAACCCTAAACATCGCTGCATGGGACCCAAGCCTTCGGGGACATTCTAGGTCCATAGTATAACAATGTGGATATGCAGCCATTACACTTTTGTAACAAGAACAGTGACTAATTCTGGCTAAGGCAGGAAACAGAATGAGAATGGGGCTCAATTCCATCTTTAATCTTCATTTCTTAAAAACAAGGGAGAAAGAAATGTGAGGCAAATATAGAAAATGCAAATATCTGATTAATCTCAGTGGTGAGTATCTGGGTGTCCATTTTATTTAGTCTATAGTTCTATATGTTTGGAATCTTTCATAATTAAGATCATTTTTAAAATAAAGACAGAAGTGGGAGATTTGTTACTATGGTGAATATGTGAGTAAATGTAAAAATACGAATCAAAATCTCAGCTTCTATTTTCTGCCTTAATTTCTACCAGCCCTCTGTTTAGAGATGAACAGGAAAAAAAAATCTCCTTATTCCTTTCTAGCCAACACCATTTATGTAGATTTTTAAACTGTGGTATTCAAAAAGCAGGTAACTAAGCAATAAACAGGAAGTCATTAATAGTTGGAATTTTGGAAATTTGTCTCTCCTTCTCTTGTTCCTACCACACTTTGAAATGTTACTAGAACACATTATTACATCTTGCCTTATATTTATTTATGTTTATGCCCTCTCCACATGTAAGTGTTAAAAGTACTTTGAGAGCAAAAAACTTGCTCTTCAAATTCCCTTCAAAAAGAGATTCTCCCCAAAAGACACTTTAGTTATACAAAATTCCAAATTATCTCAAGGATATGGAATGTGTAAATTCTTCTTCCAAATACAATGAAGCTAAGTTAAACTGTTTCTTCAGTTTTAAAAAAAAAAAAAAGCCAGATAGCCAGAGATATTGTGCATAGTAGATGTTCATCTGCCATTGCTGTATGGAATTTATAGGCCCATTTCTCTAACTGAATAATTTTCCAGGCTAGCTATTCATTACATTATTTTAATGTTCAGTTGCTGCACCTTTTAGATTTTAAGAAATTACCATATCTAAAGGAAATTTTCTAATTCTAATGTTCTCTTGTGACAAAGCCTGAGAAATTAACACAAAACTGAGTGAGTTCAAATCTATTATTTAGCAGGCCATCGATTTATACCCAGTTGCCAAATTGGACTTTGCCATACTTGTCAACCAATTACACCTAACTGATCAAGTAGCAAGCATTTGTCCACCCATCTGACCACAGAGAATGCTACTGCCATGAACCTAACACAGTTCAGTATTGACAGTACTTTCCTGCTATTTGCCAGGCTCTGGCTGGAAGCACAGAGAAATAAAAGGTCAGTTTAACAAGGATGAATCCTTTATTTTCAGCTATGTCCAAATTGGGCTAAAAGTAATTCCTAATTAATGTTCCCATATATTTTTGTCCTATGGACTTTCCAAACTTTCATCTGACTTATTACTTTAATTTGTGCACAACTCATATCATTTTAGTAAATTCTTTTTTTTTTTCTTTTTCTTTTTTTGCGGTACTGGGAACTGAATTCAGGGGCATTCTACCTCCAAGGTATACCCCCGGCCCTATTTTTTATTCTTTTATTTTTAAAACAGGGTCTCACTAAGTTGCAGAGTGCCTCACTAGGTAGCTGAGGTTGGCCGCAAACCCGGATCCTCCAGTCTCAGCCTCCCGAATGCTGGGATTACAAGCGTGCGCCACCACGCCCGGCTCATTTTAGTAAATTCTTGATGAATTCTATTGGTCCTTATAATTCGTGACTTTCTTCTGCTTCCTACTTGAAGATACAGAATGAATGGCAAATAATTTCTAATTTTAGTGAAACCTAAAATGATTTTTTTACTTGTAAATATTGTTAACATTGAATATTTTTTTCTTTTTCTTTTTTTTTTCTTTTGTACTGGTGATTGAACCCAGGGATATTCTACTTCTGACCTCTGAGCTACACCCCCAGACCTATTTTTTTATTCTTTACTGTGAAACAGGGTCTCACTAAGCGGTGGAGGGCCTCACGAAATAGCTGAGACTGGCCACAAACCTCTGATTCTCCTGTCTCAGCCTCCCAGGTACTGGAATTGCAAGCATGTGCCACTACGCCTAGCTTCAGCTTCAAATTTCACAGGACATAATCTTCTAGACCTAATCAATGTATTAATCAATCAGCTGACTCCATTAGGATGTTAATGCCTTTCTCTGCTGTGGAATAGAACAGCAATACTAGAGAGAACCATAAATTACTACTCCTTTGAGGTAAGTATTTTAAAAAGATTTATCTGCTTTGTAGAATTCCTTTCTAAAGAGACTGTGCCAGAATAGACCATTTTAATGGACAAACGATACTACCCAAAATAATGCCAAGGCTAGCAAAGACAAAGGAGAGCTATAAAACATGGTTGGTCCCCCCCCCCATAAAGAAGAAATGCTACCTTTTCAATAAATAGTTTTCCAACAGATCACAACCAGTCTTTGTTGGATGCTAAGAATATTCTAGCTCAAGTTAAGATTCTCTGGACAGAAAAATAAATAATAACTACTGTTTGTATTCAGCCTTTCTAAAAAGGCAACTTATCTTCTCAGCAAAGCAGAAGAATCCATATGATAGTGAAAAACTGAATCTCACAGATGAATACCTCACTAATTTTTGGCTTTCTAATATACTTTTTTTGGTTGTTTGCTATAGGTAATGTTTCAAATGCAATATTGTTTTTATGTTATCTTAAGAGAAAAATAACCATCAGATCCCAGGATATGCTTTAACAGTTCTTACTATAGAAACACAAATGCACTTTTAGCCAGGAGTGGTGGTATGTGCCTGTAATCCCAGTACTTGGGAGGCTGAGACAGAAGGATCACAGGTTAGAGGCCAGCCTCAGCAATTTAGCGAGACCTTGCTTCAAAATAAAAAGAGCTGTGGGTGGAGCTTAGAGGTAGGATTCCCCTGGGTTCAATCCCCAGTAACACAAAAAGTAAAAATTTAAAAATATGTAAATATTAAAAACACATATATGCACTTTAGATGTGCAGGAAGTATAATAAAACCACAAAAACAAATCTAGCCTCAGTTACTAAGAAGTAGTAAGGCAGGTAGATATGTTACCTTTTCTCTCACTTATCCAATCTTAATAACTAGCTTAATAACTAGCTGTTCAGTTCTAGGTATTCTATGTGCATTAGTTCTAACACAAAAATTCTGCATGGTAAGTGTCATTATCTCTATTTCAGAATTCAAATAGTTTGTCCTACAGTACCTCTAAGAAGAGGTAGAACAGTTTGAACTCCAGATGCCTTAACACTTTGGCCCATGCTCTGACCACCAAATGGCGCAGCCCTTGAATGAGTCCCCTGCTAGATACATCAACCACAGAAGCCCGAGTGAACACACAGGGCCCAGGCCTCTGACCTGACCATGCCTGAGCCCCACCTCCCCCAAAAACCCTCAGGGGCCCCCCTCCAGGGCAGTCTCACTGGCCTCCTGCAAGTCTCAAATTCACCACTTCTGTCCTGTCCAACCCTATAACCATAAACTGGTATTTAAGCTAGCCACCTAGTTTTTAAAGTGCCAAGAAAACAATTTAGTAACTGTCATTTGGTCTTTTGCAGAAGAGAAAACTTATTTGATAATTACTGAGGAATTAATTAGTTAAATGTGCTTGTTTGCAATGTCGATTTAGAAATGTGTTTTTATAAGTCAGAGGCACTTGAGTGGTATTTGGGAGGGGGGGAAGAGGTGCTGGGGATTGAACCCAGGGGCATTCTACATCCAAGCTACACTCCCAGCCCTATTTATTTTTTTTTTTTTTGAGACAGAGTCTCACTAAGTTGCTATGGCTGGCCTCAAACCTGCGATCCTCCTGTCTTAGCCTCCCAAATACTGGGATTACAGGTGTGCACCACCATGCCTGGTCCTTGAACAGTATTTTAAGGGAAAAAAAATAGGATTCCTGATTCCTGTTTGGAAGAGTCCTAAGGACATCTCAATTAGTACTGTGAAGTGAGGAAAAGACAAAAGTGAGGAAAAGGAGGGGAACAGGAGTGCGAAGACATGTGGCAGCATCACGGACCAGAAAGTGACAAAACTGGGTGCTAAGAAGAGTCAAAAAATAAAGGTAGAAATGGAAAGAAACAAAAATACACAACAGGGGAAGAAAAAGACTCCAGAAACAACTAGAGATGACTTTTAACAGCATATCATCAAGTATTTAATCATCAAATAAAGGGTATAAATGACCAAGTGAGAGAAATATAATCATGGATCAGAAAACCCTCCTGAAAGAGTCCTATGGTTACTCTTTTTTTAATTAATTTATTTATTTTGAATTGGTGCATTGTATACATCTTTGTTAGGACAAGCTGGTAAAGGTAAAGGCATACATGCACACATTTCTCATTTAACCCTTCCCCAATTCCCACCCCACTCCCTCCTCCTCCCTCCTTCTCAAGTTCAGTTTAGTGATTGACTTTGATGTGTTCATGAAAGTACATCATGCTCATTAGGATGTCCCCTTCTTCCCCCATCACCTTCCGTTAAGTCAAATTCTTTGCTCACCTAAGGATTCTCCTTCTTCATCTGGAGACCCTCTTATGTCCCATTTTCTCCCTAGCTTCCACATATTAGGGAGAACATATGATTTTTTACTTTTTGTGACTGACTAATCTCACTTAACATAATGTTTTCCAGTTGCATCCATTTCCCTGCAAATAACATGATTTTGTTCTTCTTTATGGCTGAATAAAATTCCATCGTGTACATATCCCATAGTTTTGTAATCCATTCATCTGTTGATGGACATCTTGGCTGGTTCCATAGTTTGGCAATTGTAAATTGTGCAGCTATAAACATAGATACACATGTGATGGTCTGATAGTTTGGTTTCTATTCTTTGGGGTAGATACACAGAAGTGGTATTGCATTCGTCTGAGGATCCTCCATACAGTTTTCCAAAGTGTATGCACTAATTTGCAATCCCACCAACAGTGTATTAGGGTTCCCACTTCTCCAAACCCTCGCCAGCATTTGTTGTTGTTTGTGTTCTTGATGATTGCCGTTCTGATTAGAGTTAGGCGAAATCTCAAGGTAGTTTTGATTTGCATCTCTCTGATTGCTAATGATGTTGAACATTTCCTCATACATTTATTGGCCATTTGTGTTTCTTCTTTTGTGAAGTGTCTATTTAGATCCTTTGTCTATTTTTTGATTGGGTTATTTGTTTTCTTAGCTGTGATTTTCTTGAGTTCTCTGTATATCCTAGATATTAGACCTCTATCAGAAGAGTAGCTGGCAAAAATTTTCTGCCACTCTGTGGGCTCTCTGTTGAGGTTCTTGAGAGTTTCCTTTGCTGCACAAAAGCTCTTCAGTTTAATGCAATCCCACGTATTGATCTTCCTTTGAGTTGCTTGTGCTTTTGGGGTCTTGTTGAGAAAGTTTCTGCTTGTGCCTTTGTGTTGGAGTGTTGGACCTATGCCCTCTTCAAGTAGCTGCAAGGTCTCTGGCCTGACTTCCAGGTCTTTGATCCACCTTGAGTTGACTCTTGTGCAGGGTGAGAAAGTGGGGTTTATTTCCATTTTCCTGCATATGGTTAACCAGTTTTGCCAGCACTATTTGTTAAAGAGGCTATCTTTTTTCCAGTGTACGTTTTTGGCTCCTTTGTCAAAAAATCAGTTGACTGTAAGTCTGTGGGTCTGTTTCTGAGACTTCTATTCTGCTCCATTGGTCTATGTGTCTGTTTTTGTGCCAATACCATGCTGTTCTTATTACTATAGCTTTATAGTAGTGTTTGAAGTCAGGTATTGTGATACCTCCTGCATGGTTCTTGTTGCTAAGAACTACTTTGGCTATCCTGGGCTTTTTGTTGTTCCAAATGAATTTAAGGACTGATTTTTCTATGTCTGTGAGGAGTGACCTTGGTAATTTCATGGGTATTGCATTGAATCTGTAGATCAGTTTTGGGAGGATGGCCATTTTGATGATATTTCTTCTACCTATCAAGAGCATGGTAGATTTTTCCATTTTCTAAGGTCTTCATCGATTTTTTTTTCAACTTTTTGTAGTTTTCCTTACAGAGGTCTTTTACCTCTTTGGTTAGGTTTATCCCTAAGTATTTTATTTTGGGGTGTGCTATTTTCAGTGGAATTGTTTTCTGGATTTCTTTTTCAGTAGATTTATGGTTGGCATACAGGAAAGCTTCTGAATTTTTAAGATTGATTTTGTATCCAGACACTTTGTTGAATTTGTTGATCAGTTCTATAAGTTTTTTGGCTGACTTTGTTGAGTCTTCTAAGTATAGTATCATGTCATCTGCAAAAAGGGATAGTTTTAGTTCTTCTCTCCCTATTTTTACCCTTTTGATTTCCTTCTCTTGCCTTATTGCTCTGGCTAGAAACTCAAGTACTATGTTGAACAGATGAGGTGATAATGGACATCCTTGTCTTGTTCCTGTTTTTAGTGGGAACTCTTGTAGTTTTTCTCCATTTAATATGATATTGGCTGTAGGCCTATTGTATATTGCCTCTATGGTTTTGAAGTATGTTCCTTCTATTCCAATTCTCTGCACTGCTTTTAGCATGAATGGGTGTTGGATCTTATCAAATGCTTTTTCAGCATCAATTGAGATGATTATGTGATTTTTCTCTTTGATTCTGTTTATGTGGTGAATTACATGGATTGTTTTTCATATGTTGAACCAGCCTTGCATTCCTGGGATGAATCCGACTTGATCATGGTGTATAATTTTCTGATGTGGTTTTGAATGCACATTGCTAGTATTTTGTTTAGCAGTTTTGCATCTAAGTCCATCAATGATATAGGTCTATAGTTTTCTTTTCTTGAGCTGTCTTTATTTGGCTTTGGTATTAATGTGATGTTGGCTTTATAGAATGTGTTTGGGAGGGTTTCATTTCTTTCTATTTCACAGAATAGTTTAAGGAGTATTGGGATTAGCTCTTCTATAAATGTTTTATAAAATTCACTTGGAAAACCGTCTGGCCCTGGGCTTTTGTTTGATGGTAAACTCTTTATTGCTGTTTCTATTTCTTTGATTGTTATTGGTCGATGTAAGTTTTCTATATCTTCTTGACTCAATTTAGGAAGGATATATGTATCTAGATAATTGTCAATTTCTTCTAGATTTTCCATTTTGTTGGAGTATAGGTTTTCAAAATAGTCTCTGATGATCTCCTGTATTTCCACACCGTTGGTGGTAATATCACCTTTTTCATCTCTTATTTTGGTAATTTGGGTTGATTCTCTCTTTCTTTTGGTTAGGTTGGCCAGTGGTTTATCTATCTTGTTTATTTTTTCAAGAAACCAGCTTTTTAAGACATTTGTAGATCGGCTTCAAGCCTTGGACACTACCTGGCCCTTGTTTACCTCCTTGCTAGGAGGAGCTATCATAGCAACAGCAATAGTCATTCTAGGTTTATGCATTCTAAAAAAAAAA
>PVLC010035776.1:0-16125 GCA_004027655.1 Graphiurus murinus | reverse complement strand
GGTACTGGGGATTGAACTCAGGGGCATTCTACCTCCGAGCTACACCCCCAGCCCCTTTTTATTCTTTATTTTGAAACAGAGTCTCACTGAGTTGCGGAGTGCCTCACTAGGTAGCTGAGGCTGGCCGCGAACCTGGATCCTCCGGTCTCAGCCTCCCGAATGCTGGGATTACAAGCGTGCGCCACCACGCCCGGCTCAGTCTCAGTTTTCTGAAGAATCTCCACACTGATCTCCTTAGTGGCTAAACTAATTTGCAATTTTTGACTTCAAATTATAAAACAGAGCTAGAGTAACAAAAACTGCATGATGTTGACACATAGACCAATGGAAAAGAATAGAAGATACAGAAACAAATCTACACACTGATACCCAATTAATTTTTGACAAAGGTGCTTAAAACATGTTGAAGAAAAGACAGCCTTTTCAACAAATGGTGTTGGGAAAACTGGTTATCCATTTGTAGAAAAATGGAGCTAAATCCTTACCTCTCTCCCTGCATAGGAGTCAACTCAAGATGAATCAAAGACCTGGAAGTTAGACCACAGACTGTGAAGCTGCTAGAGTAGGGCATAGGTCCAACACTCCAACATATAGGCACAGGTAGAAACTTTTTCAACAAGACTCTCAAAGTTCAGGAAATTAAAATAAGAATTAATAAATGGGATGGCATTAAGTTAAAAGTTTCTGCTCATCAAAGGAAACCATCAAGAGTCTAAAGAGAAAGCCTACAGAATAGGAGAACTTTGCCAGTTATCTCTCTGATAGAGGACTAATATCTAGAATATAGAAAGAACTTAAAAGACTTTACACTAAAAAACAAATAACCCAATCAAGAAATGGGCAATTGAATTGAATAGACACTTCACAAAAGAAGAGATGGCCAATAAATACATAAAAAAAAGTTCAACATCATTAGCAATCAGGGAGATGCAAATCAAAACTATACTGAGATTCCATCTAACCCCAATCAGAATGACAAACAAGAAGTCAAAAATCAATAAATGTTGGGGAGGATGTGGGGAAATAGGAACTCTTCTACACTGTTGGTGGGATTAAACATTCTTATTCTTTATGAAAAGATCAGGGAATAACACTGGGAAAGCAAAACAAAAAGTCAAAGGCTGAATAACGTCTAATAATAGGAAGCTGAAATTCACATTAATCCACAGGTTAGAGATGAGGGAATAAGGGAGAGCAGGATGAGAACACCAGGGAATCCATTGGAGACAACAGCTCCCCTGCCAGCCTCAGCACCTGCTTTGCAAAACAAAACAAAACACCAGTGAAGTATCCAAAAAGGAATGGGGAAGAACACTGCAAAAAGTAAAGGAAGAAACCAGACATTCCACAAACTGGATAATTAGATTTCAAGTGCCTGAGAACATTCTGTACATTTTATTATTTCCTGCATTTTTTCTTCACTGTATGCAAACATTGCCTTTCTGCAAAGTCAGTGAAAACTCTTACATGTGATTCATATTGAAGTTTCTGATTCCAAAAAATTTAGGCACCTACGGAGCCATTTCAGTTTTTTTCTGTGGCTGCTCTGTGAAGGTACTTGTACAGTTTGCCTAAGACTTTTCTATTTTTATTACTGGAAGTTCTGTGTTATGGCAAACGCCTCAATCTAGGGAAAATTGAGATGGCTGATCACACTACTGATATGTCCCTCTGATATCAAAGAAAAAGAGAACTCCCACACTCTATTGGACATCATAACCAAATTGTTATTTGTGTATAAAGAACAGTATATTCTTACAGGAGATAATTTAAGGGGATACAAAAACCTTTTACTGCTAAACCATACTGTTCCTTATCGTTAGCTCTCTCTGCTCTCATGACATTGAATGATCCTGCCTGAAATTCTGAACTGAATAATTCTTGGGCTGGGACCACCTCGGACTTCCTTGCAATGGCAGTGTGGCCTGGAAGAGAGCTCTTATCAGACACTAAGAATGTAGTATCTATTTATGAGATGCATTATTTATGATCTAATTTGTCAGATGAGTCACTTCCCAGGCAGACTCTGGTGGAAACTGATTGAAATAATTTAAACTTTGATGGTTATATTATTAGCAGGTTAAGAAAGATTCAAATCATGGATGAGATTGGTTTAGACAGGGTACCATTATAGAAGTCTTTAGATTTTTAGAGAAGAATTTCCAATTTTTCTTTTCCCCTGCAATATCTGTTCCAAGTTTTTCTCTAAAAAGGACTTCATGACTAATTAACCTTGGAAAACTCCACATCCTAATTCTCCTCTCTTTGGCAATTCAACATGCAGAAGGGTATATTAAGAACTCTGAGAGCCAGGTATAGCAGTGTACATGTGTTATCTCAGTATTTGGAAGGCTGAGACAGGAGGATCACAGGTTCAAGGCCAATGTATAACTTAGACCATTTCAAAAATAAAAAGCACTAGAGGTATAGCTCAGAGGTAGCAGACCCTCTCCCCATTCAATCCCCAGTAACACACACACACACACAACACACAACACACACACACACAACACACACACACACACACACACACTCTGATAAGTCCAACATTAAAGAATCCTTTTAAATTTTGTGTAAGGCATACTTTTCCATTTATTTTATCATTCAACCCTTTTATAGTAGCATCTCAGAACTAATGTACCATACAACATTTTGGGGAGGGATGCTATAATCTTTGAAGAGGAAAAATAACATTTTCTTTAGCTCATTTAAAGTTACAGGAGCTAGAGGAATAAGATAACCCAGAGATTCTTTTTAAAAAAAAGTAAAAACCTCATCTACTTCATAATATGGCCAATCATGAATCTATCCATTCATTTACTCATTACACAAACATTTATGATTATTAAATATTTATCATCAGTTACTCTGTGGCAGTAAATGCAGAACTCCAGGTGACAGAAATACAGGCAAGAACTAGACAAAGACCCTGCCCTCACAGAAACATCACTTTAGTGGAAAAATACAAAATTGAACCTGGGCTTTTAACACATCTTGAAATATTTGTAAAACTAAACTTCCGATCTCGTGGATCTGGCTCCAAATCTTTAGTTCTTTCAGCCCTTACTTTAATTTTTGAGTCCAGGTTCTACTAGTTTACACCTCTGTGATTTGAAGCCAATTATTTTATCTCTCTACGCCATTGTTTCATTTCCTGTGAGTGAGAAAGGAGCTGATTATCACATTAACTAATAGTTACTGTGAGGATCAAAGTGATGGCACATATAAAGGACTTTGTGCCAGTGCATAGCACAGTGAGAACTTAATACATATTTACTGAGTGGAGCCTTTGGCTGTGTCAAACAAAACACATTGTTGATTAGGAGATGGCTCAACTGCAAAGTATGCGGGAACTTTGGCACTATCTGGTCAGTGGAGAGCAATGATCTAGGTACAGGCAGAGGCTTGTCTGCTGGACCACCACAGATGGTCTCCCAGCTGTGCACCTCTTACTGACTTTCCCCTCTACATCTGAGTTTTCTCATATGAGAAACAGTTCACATATAAGATAGCGCTTAATTCATAGCATTGTTGTAAAGATTAACATTAATACATATAAAACACTTAAAAGCATCTGGGCATAGAGAAAGAACTCAAAAATCATTAGCTATTACTATTTTTAAAAGAATAGGCTAACCAGATGCGGTGGTGCATGCCTGCAATTCCAGTACTTGGGAGGCTGAGACAGAAGGATTGCAAGTTCAAGGCCAGCCTCAGCAACTTAAGGAGATACTGTTTCACAATAAAAATTAAAAATGACTGGGGGTTGTAGCTCAGAGGTGGATTTAATCTCCAGCACAAAAAAAAAAAAAGCAAACCTAGGATGTGTTAAAGAGGAAATGTGCTTGCAACTTAGCCAAAAGCACAAGTGTTACCAAGTCATAGCAGTGAACTCTTAATATTGTTACTACCTTCTTGGTTGGGATTTTGGAAATGAGAGAACTGTAGATAAAAAATCAATTGTTCTAATTAATTAATGGGAGGAAACAAAAACAGAAATATGGAAATAAGTCACTACCTGAAAAAGATAATTTGATACTTTTCCCAATAATTAATACTAAATTATTACAATACCATAGCTTAATATTTCTCTGGATGATTCCCCATGTTATACTGATAATTGCTTTGTAATTTATCTTATCTCATCTTTGGGAGATATGTTGCTCCTAAGAACTTTGTTGTGCCTTACAGCCATCTGGGGTCATTACAAAACACACAGATGCCTAGGATCTGGTTCAGTTTTTCTAGGGTAAGACCTGGACATCTGATTTTTTTTTAAGTAACCCAAATTATTTCAGTGTGCAGCTGGGGCTGAGAACTATCTTAGAAGAGATAGTTCCAGAATTCAAATCATTGGTCATCAAAAACCTTTTTCTCACAGCTGCTAGCTAAGGGTACATCAGCATGATGAATACTTCCTGTGTTTTTCTAACACTCTACTGAAATCAAACTTTTAATTTCTTTTCTTCCACCAAGCAAGAGGAGGGGGAAGAGAGAGAAGAAAAAAAGAACGTATTTTTTTTTCATCTTCATTCAACCAATATTTACTGCTACATCTGCTACAGGATAAACATTGTGTTTAGTTCTAAGAATAGAGTGATAAATAAAATGGATTTCATAGTGTTGTAAAGGAATTTGTGGTGTAGTACATTGCTTATCTAATAGTCTTATATCTTACAGATCTGAAGCTCAAAGTACAACCCATACCTGGTTAAAAAAATATTGTTTTTTTGAGACAGAGTCTTGCTAATTTGCTGAGGCTGGCCTCAAACTTGTTATCCTCCTGCCTCAGCCTCCTGAGTCACTGGGATTTTTGGCATTGCCATTGTTCCCAGCTCGTGGATTCTTTGGTAAACATTTTTTTTCAATGTTTTTACTGTAGCAAAATATATATAGCAAAAAATGTACCATCTTAATAATTTTTAAATGTACAGTTCAAAGCCATGCATGGTGCATGCCTGTAATCCCAGTACTTGGGCAGTTGAGACAAGAGGCTCATGGGTTCAAGGAAAGCCTCAGCAATGTATCAAGACTTTCAGCAACCTAGTCAGACCCTGCATCAAACTAAAAAATAGAAAGGTTTGGGGGTGCAACTGGGAGGTAACATGATCCTTGGTTCAATCTCCAGTACCATAAATAATAATAATAATGGCCATTCTCCCAAAAGTGATCTACAGATTCAATGCGATGCTCATTAAATTACCAAGGTCATTCCTCACAGACACAGAAAAATTAGTCCTTAAATTCATTGCGAACAACACAAAAACCAGAATAGCCAAAGTAGTTCTCAGCAAGAACCATGCAGGATGCATCACAATACCTGACTTCAAACTCTACTACAAAGCCACAGTAATAAAAACAGCATTGTATTGGCACAAAAACAGATACATAGACCAATGGAGTGGAATAGAAGACTCAGAAACAAATCCGCACACTTACAGTCAATTGATTTTTGACAAAGGGGCCAAAAACATACACTGAAAAAAGATAGCCTCTTCAACAAATGGTGTTAGCAAAACTGATTAATCATATGCAGAAAAATGGAAATAAACCCCATTTTCTCACCTTACACAGAGTCAATTCAAGATGGATCAAAGACCTGGAAATCAGACCAAAGACCTTGCGGCTACTTGAAGAAGACATAGGTCCAACACTTCAACACATAAGCACAGGTAAAAACATTCTCAACAAGACCCCAAAGGCACAAGAAATTCAAAGGAAGATCAATATGTGGGATTGCATTAATCTGAAGAGCTTCTGTGCACAAAGGAAGCTATCAAGAACCTCAACAGAGAGTTGACAGAATGGGGGAAAATTTTTGCTTACTACTCCTCCAATACAGGGCTGATATCTAGAATATACAGAAAACTCAAGAAACTCACCACTAAGAAAACAAACAACCCAATCAAAAAATGGGCAAGTGAACTAAATAGACACTTTATAAGAGAAGAAATACAAATGGTCAATAAATGTATGAAAAAATGTTCAACATCATTAGCAATAAGAACACTCAAATCAAAACTACCCTGATAGGTCACCTAACCTCAATTAGAATGACAATCATTAAAAACACAAACAACAAATGCTGGCAAGGGTGTGGAGAATTGGGAACTCTATTACATTGTTGGTGGAATTGCAAATTAGTGCAACCACTTTGGAAAACAGTATGGAAGATCCTAAGAAGAATGGGAATCAATCTACCATATGATCCAGCAATACCACTTCTGGGTATCTACCCAAAAGAATGGAAACCAAGCTACCAGACTAATGCGTGCATATCTACGTTTATAGCCACACAATTCTCAATTGCCAAATTATGGAACCAACCAAGATGTCCATCAATAGATGAATGGATTACAAAACTATGAGATATGTACACAATGGGATTTTACTTAGCCGCAATGAAAAACAAAATCATATCATTTGCAGGGAAATGGATGGAACTGGAAAACATTATGCTAAGTAAGATTAGTCAGTCACAAAAAGTAAAAAATCGTACGCTCTCTCTAGTATACAGAAGCTAGGGAAAAATTAGGTCATAGGAGGGACTGTACACAAAGAAGGAGAAACCTTAGATAAGCAAGGAAGGCGACCTAACTGAAGGTGATGGGAGGTAGGGAGAGAGAAACACCCTAATGCACATGATGTACATTCACAAACATATCAAAGTCAATCACTAAGTTGAAGAGGAGGAGGTAGGAGGGAGGGGGAAGGGAATGGGGTATAATCGGGGAAGGGTTAAATGAGTGCTATGTGCATGTATGCTTCTACCATCTTATACCTCATTAAGATGTATGACTAAAATGCACCAATAAAAAAGTAATAGTAAATAAATAAATAAATGCACAGTTCAGTGGTATTAAGTACATTCATATTATTGTGCAATCATTATCAACATCTATCTTCTGAACTCTTTCCATTTTGCAAAAGTGAAACTCTATACCCATTAAACAACATACTCTTCCCCTTTTCTCTGGTCTCTGGCAACCACCATTCTGCTTTCTGTCTCTATAAATTTGACTCTTCTCTATGATTCATGTGTGGAATCATATAGTATTTATCTTCTTGTGACTTTTATTTCATTTAGGATAATTCCTCAGAGTTCATCCATATTGTAGCATATATCAGAATTTCTTTCCCTTTTGAGACTGAATAATATCTAAATTACATTGTCATTGTTCAATAAACCAGATTTTGCTTACCCATTCATCTATTGATGGACATTTGAGTGGCTTTAATGTTTTAGCTAGTGTGAATAATATTTGATTTACATTTCCATAGTGATTAGTGATGCCAATCATCTTTTTATGTGTTTGTTGGATACTTCTATATCTTCTTTGGAGAAATGTTCAAGTCCTTTGCTCATTTTTAAATCTTGTCATTTGTCTTTTTGCTGTCAATGTTTAGGAATTCTCTATATATTCTGGATGTTAATTCCTTATCAAATATTTTCTCCCATTCAGTAAGTTGCCTTTTAGTCTGTTGGTGATATCAATTAATACACAAGTTTTAAATTTTCATGCAGTCCATCTTGTTTGTTTTTTTTCCCTTTTATTCTTTGTGTCTTTGATGCAATCCAGGAAATCATTGTTAGATCCACCATCAGAAAGCTTTTGCTCTGTTTTCTTCTAAGAATTTTATAATGTTTTTAAAAAGTAGTATAAACATATATTAGTGAGAAACTATAGTAATCAAAGAAAAAAGTATTATAGATTGGCTATTATATTTAGGTCCTTAATTCATATTTTGTTTTTGTAGATGGTGAATACTCAGTTTTCCCAGAACCATTCATTCAAAATATTGTCCTTTCTCCCACTGAATAATCTTGGCTCTTTTGTTGAAAATCACTCAGTTGTATGTGTGAGGGTTTATTTCTGGGCCAATAGTATATTTTCAGCATAGCAACATCTTAACCATATACCCAGTTAACTCAGCTTCTAGGCATTTCCAGTTTGTATTAGTAGGAGCAGAAGCAACAGAAATGGCCAGTATAGCTTCTGATGTTCTCTCCCCATCACCCCTTTTTCTGCATGCCCTATGATTCCTCCTTGCTTTCTCAGCCCCTCTACCAGTTCCAATAACTGGCAGGCTGGCATTGAGGAAAAGTTTCTGTTTAGCAGGTTTTGTGCTTATTTTGGGAGGGATAAGTTAACCAGCTTGGTTGTCAGCCATCCATATTTTAGTATAAAATACAGAATGCCAGTGATCTCGATCACTGAGAGAGAAACTGTAGCGAGAAATGTCGAACCTGACATTTAGTCAGTAATGACTTATAGTCAGGACAATAAAAGCCCAGATATCCATTCAGCATTTCTTCCATTCCTCTTCATGGTGGAGTCAAGAGCAGGTGTTTTAGTAGAAATATACCAAGGATTCTCAATGCTTTGGGCTATATTGTGCATACAAACAATTTGGGAAAGAGTGCAAAAAAGGAAGATAGAGATGAAAAGAACTTCCTGCCTCTGTATTTTGCTGAGACCTATCACTTGATCAAATCTGACTAAGAAAGATGTGATGGGTATTTCAGAATACAAAACTAGCCTTGAAAAAAGTTTTTCTATTTCTACTGAAGTTTGCAAGATACTCTGAGCTATTTAGAGGCTCAGGCTGAGTACATATTTGAATATCAATCATAAAGATAATGCTGTTCTTGTCCTGGGGATGAAGTGGGGGTTTCTGGCTCTTCCTATTTCACATTCCACTTGCTACAAAAAGGAGAGGCAAAATTCTCTCACAGCCAGGAAAGCTCTTTCCTCCTCAGTAAAAATTCTCATAAACAACATCGTTTCTAGTTATTCCTGTATTCTCTGTACCCTTGATTTTTGTTTTGTTTTTATTATAGTTGGAAACCTATAATGACAGGTTAAAATAATGATATGTGAGAAAAGAATCTTTGGTGTGTTTGTTATGAAAATCAACCAAAACACACACCTAGATTTATAGAATTAATATACTTTCTTCATGATTCTTCAGGTGTTCATCCTAAGATCAAGTTTAGGTTGTAATCCACTCTATTTATACTGCCCAACTTTGGAGATGATTTTTTCTCATTTGTGATTTTTGTGGGATACCAATCTGCAGTAAGTTAATTATTTTTAATTTGGGTTAGGTAAAGATGTTATTAAAAACAAAGTCATAAAAGAAAGACAAAATATAACTGTTCCGATTTGATATCATGGCAGCATTGTATTTGTTCAGAGCTTTCTTCTGTTATTCTTAACGATTACTTATGGCCTAGGGTAAAACTTTCTGCATATCTTTTTAAACCAAGATATTCAAAAGAGCTTTTTTGATGCTGTGTGTTCAGACTTTTTTTCCTGCAGTATTACTGCCATAGGCTCTCAGTGCTGAACTTGAAGAGAAGTTTCAATGGACAATCATTTGGAACATTTAGAATATTCAGAGGAAATGAACACTTGAATGAATCACTGATCCAAACAAGAAAAGCTTCTATATTATTTTAAATGCCTCGGAAACCCTCAAGTAATCAGCAGAGAATTTGAGTATAGTGGAACATCCCTAGATCTTTGTTCCAAGAGCAAAATGAATCACTCTTCTGAGGTCCATCTAAAAATTAACATCCTTCAAGCCTCTCTTCCCAGCACTTGCTGTAGAATATGCTCTCCCTCATTGGGGTATGAGTAAGCTAATGTTAAAATATGCAACTCAGCCAGAAAAAGTCACTATTAACTTTCTGCTCCTCTACAAAATACAGATTTTTGAGATCTCTATCCAAACAACTTCACTAAACAATGAGAATTAGTCAAATTAAAATATTAATTGTTTATGTTCTCTAATCTGTCCAATATGATTTATCTGTTTGAAAGATCTATTTTATTCCTTGCAATTAAAAATTATGTCTATGAATGCTGAAAACATATTTCTTGATCTGGGTTGTGGTAATGTGAAGGTCTTTCCTTTGTAAAAAAAAAATGCTAATTTAAGCATGCTTTATTTGTATTCAAGAAAATGTTTTTTTAAAAGAGACTATACAAGAACATCTATATAATAAACTTGGAAAAAATATTCACAGGTCATATTAAAGATCAAGGGTGGATTTTTCTAATAATATATAGACCTCTTAAAATCAAAAAGGAAAAGATCCACAACCCAAGAAAAAATGTGCAAAGGATACGAATTTATACTTCACAGGAAAAAAAATACAAATGGGCCTTAAACATGTAATGGTCAATCTTATTTATGACAAACAAATGCAAATAAAACTTTAAATAGCTACTTTTTTTGTCCACTAGATTGTCAAAGATAAAAAAAAAAAAATGTTGCTAATACTATTAGGAAAGATCAAGATTAACAGACACATTTCTATACAATTTCATGCAATATTGGTTCTATTGCTCTAAGAAATCACTGAAACAGAAGGATCACAGGTTCAAAGCTAGCCTCAGCAACTTAGTGAGGTTCCAGCAACTTCTCAAGACCCTGTTTCCAAATAAAAGAAAAAATAGGTCCAGGGGTGTAGAGCAGAGGTAGAAGGCACCTGGGTTCCATTCCAGTACCACAAAAAAGAAAAAAAAGTGCTTGTTCAAATTCTAATTCAATACTATATTTATTGAAAATGTTATCTTTCTGAAGAATGCCCTCCATAAAATACCTCAAATAGAAATCATAGGACACAAAAAAAAGATAAGACTTGGCATTACAATGACCCTCTTGCTGGGTTGGTGCCTTATTTAGTATTCAGCAGGTATCTAACTCTATGAAAATAGTCAAAACTATTTTGAGCAGTTAATTACCAAATAGTGGGGGTTGGACTGCCAATCTGACTGTTACAACACCAATCATTAAAATAGCTGGAAAAAAATAGACTACCTGTTGCAATTAACCTTAACTGCCTCACAGTGACAAGATATATGTTTAGGGACATTATTTACTTTTCTAGTAACATTAGGGTAGAGAGATTATTTTCAATGATCACATTTGGGTTTCTACATGAAAAAACAAAGTAGACAATTATTAGTTGCTGTTCCTGTAAAATACAAAACATTCATTGAAGGCTCACTCAGCCCCAGGCACAACTTCAGCTGTGTGATATTTGTAACTACATGAGTCTGTTAAATTATTTATTTTCAGATTAAGAAACCAAGAACTAGAAATCACAGATTCAAGGAGTAGCGAAGGTAGGATTTAGACCAATATCTGGTTAACAGTAATTTTATGTAGTCTACTGTCCATATTCCAATTTTACCAGCTGACCTATGTAGCACATTTTCCTCCTCCAGTTCAGGATTGAGTCTAGGATTCAGTAAATTCCATGTAATGATCATGCCTCTTTCATCTCTTTTAATTTACAACAATTCTACCGCCTTTTCCTCTTTTATGGCATTGATATTTTTAAAGAATACTATCTCTTTACACATTTTTAAAAATAGAAAGCCCCTCAGTTTTTGTTTGTTTAGTAGAATTAAGGTTTTGCATTCTTATCTGAAATACTGCAGAGGAAAGTGAGGTGGTATTTTTCACAGGACATAGCACCTGGAAGCACACAATGTGCATCTGCCCTTCATGGATGCTAATTTTGATCACCTGGTGCAGGTGTTGCCCACTCTCTCCACTCTATAATTACTGGAGTTTTTTCCTCAGTTGCAATCAATAAAAAATCTGTATGTAAGGTTGTTTTTTGTTTGTTTGTTTGTTTGTTTGCGATACTGGGGATGGAACCCAGGGGCATTCAACCTCCAAGCTACAGCCCCAGCCCTATTTTTTATTCTTTATTTGAAACAGGGTCTCACTAAGTTGCGGAGGGCCTCACTAAGCAGCTGAGGCTGGCCGAGAACCCGGATCCTCCAGTCTCAGCCTCCCAAATGCTGGGATTACAAGCGCATGCCACCATGCCCTGCTTTGTATGTAGGTATTTTAAGACCATTTAACTATCCTGCTACTCACTAAATTTCCTCCCAAGTTTATTATGCATTGAGATGATTCTTGTATAATCCAGTTGTGTTTGTTTTCTGTTGCTATAAAGAAATCCTGGAAGCTTTGTAATTCTTAAAGAAAAATAGGTTTATTTAATTCACAGTTCTGGAGGTCCAAGAGCATGGCACTGGCCACTGGCTTCTGCTCAGCTCTGGGGAAGGCCTTGTGATTAATAGCATCACAATGGCAGGAGAATGTATGGAACAGAGCACATGGTGAGACAAGAAGTCACAAGCATTCAGGGGCCATGCTTGCTCTTTTGAGGCAACTCACTCTTGTGAGAATTAACCCACTTCACAGTACCAGCATGAGTCCCTTCAAATAGTGTGTCCTCATGACCTAGCCTCCTTCCACTAGGCCCTGTGACTCTCTCTCTCTCTATCTCTCATTGTTCTCTCTAGGGGAAGCCAGCTCCCATGGCATTGTCGTGAGTAGCTTATGAAAGGTCACATATAGAAGAACCAAAGCTTTCTGCTGACAATCATATCAGTGAGCTTGAAAGTAGATCTTGCAGCCTCACCTCCAAGATAACTGCACTTTAGTCAATAGACCGACTGCAACTTCATGAGAGATGGTGAGACAGAACGCCCCCCTATCTCCAACAAGCTATTTCTGGATTCCCGACCCATAGAAACTGAAGTAATCATTGTTTTTTAATTTAAATTTATTTTAGCTACCACATAAAAACATAAAAGTTGTATATATATTAATAGGGTGTCATGTAATTCCTTGACACATGTAAACATTGTATAATGCTCAAATCAGATCAAACATATCTATCTCCTCAAACATCTATTACCTCTTTATGTTGAAAAAACTCAAAATGCTCCTTTCTAACTTCTTGAAATGCACAGCATATTATTGTTGTCTGTAGTCACCTAAATCTCCACAAGCACTCCAGAACTTTCCTTCCTATTCATCTAACTGTAACTCAGTACCCATTGCTCAGCCTCTCCACATGCCTCTCTGCTTATTCTCCCAGACTCTGGTAACTACCATTCTACTCTCAACTTTGATGAGATCTAATTTTTTAGATTCCACAGATGAGTGGGATCATGCAGTACCTGTCTTTCTTCATCTGGATTATTTTACTTAACATAATGATCTACAGTTCCATTCATGTTGTTGCAAATGACAGGATTCCATTTTTTTTTTTTAATGGGCGAATAGTATTACATTCTGTATATGCAGCACATTTTCTTTTTTTTGTAAGCTGATAGGCATTTAGGTTGTTTCTATTTCTTGGCTGTTATGAATAGTGCTGCAATCAGTGTGGGAGTTGGGATGTCTCTTAGTTCTATTTCATTTCCCCTAGATGTTTACCCACTACTGGGATTATTAGATCATATAGTAGTTCTATTGTTATTTTTTTTTTTAGGACTCGCCATACTGTTTTCCATAATGGCTGTAAATTTTTGTTGTTTTAAGCTGCTAATTTTGGAGTAATTATTATGCATCAATATATAACTACTAGTAGTAATTATTATGCTTAGTAGATAACTACACACACAGATACTATGAGGGGGTACTGGGGGTTGAGCCCCCAGGCATTCTACCTCTAAGCTACACTCCTAGTCCTATTTTTATTCCTTATTTTGAAACAGGGCCTCATTAAGTTGCTGAGGCTAGCTTCAAACCTGTGATCCCCCATGTCTCAACCTCCCAAGTACTGAGATTATAAGCGTGTACCATCATGCCTGGCTCCATGGATATGATTTAGAAACACTGCGTACACACTGATATCTCTAATTCTAATCCCTTTCCACAGGATTTTTTTTTTCTTGCCTTCCCCTATTACATATTTGTATGTCCTTTTTTCCTTATTGAAAAGCTTTACTCCCAACAGTATCAACACATTCATTCATTTGCTTAATCCTGGGATACATTCAATAATTGCTTCACAATACCATTATATAAAGAAGCCTACATAAAGGAGTTCATAGTTTGTTTGCAAGTCTTCCCTTTCTCCCAGTCTGTAAACTCAGGACATATAGTAAAATATTGTATTCATAAATTACTTGTATTACATCTTTACTTCTTTTTTTCTTCTTTAGTGTGGTTCTGATATTTATTTGATATAAAAGTAGGCTAATTTGTTCAATCACCAGTACTAGGTGGAGGAAAAAGATGGCTTTCTATTTATTTTTGTGAATTGTCTATTTATATCTTTTGCTCATTTTTTGTATCAAGAGTTTTTCTCAAAAACCTGATACCATGATACTAGGGATTGAACCCAAGGGAATTCTACCTCCAAACTATACCCTTAGCCCTTTTTTATTTTGAAACAGTGTCTCACTAAGTTGCTCAGGGTCTTGCTAAGTTGCTGAGCATGTCCTCAAATCTTTGATCCTCCTGTCTCAGCCTCCCAGGTACTATGTGTACCACCATCCCCAGTTTTTCTCAATCTTTTAAAGTTCTTTATATATTAAATATATTAGTGGTGTATATTGCAAAAATTTTCTACTAGTTCAACTTTTGTCTTTGAATTTGCTTATGATGCTTTTTTTGCCATGCAATAGTTTTTGAGTTTTATATCATTCAATCTATCAGTGTTTGCTTATATTGCTTCTGAATTTTGAGTGCTACTTAAATGAATCTTCTTTCTATAAAAAGCAATTCATCTCTGCTTTCTTCTAGTACTTGTATTGTTTTATTTTTTATATTTAGATCTCTGATTTAGGAGTTTATTCATGTGTGTTTCTGACCCAATAATTTGAAGTGCCACCTTAATCTAGCTTTTTGTTGTTGCACTAAACTCAAGTGATTACAGAAGCTGGGCAGGTAACATCAGTGAGCAATCTGAGTTATGTGCAGCATCTACACAGTTGTGCTTTATTTAGCAGGGAAGCCCCTACTCACTCCCAAACAAATGTCTCTCAGAGTTATAGACCACTACTTCCAGTACTTCCAGATCACCTGGTCTCCTTCCAACAGAAGTTAGTAATCTGTATGTCTACTCTGTCATTTTAAAAAAATTGGAAACTAGCTAAAAAAAAAAAAAGATTGTATGAGCCAAACGATGATAATTATAGCTTGCATTCAGACTACAATCTCTCATTTTATGGAGTTGACCTACTGACCCCTTAATTACATAAGTAAAATATTGAGGTTAGGAGACCTATCTAAGAATCACCAAAGTAGTTCATGCCAGGGTTTGAATTAGAACCCATTCTTCCATTCCGTTTGCCCTAAGTAAGCACTGAACTGGTTTCACTATTACATATTCAAAACCCTACTTGAAGAGCAGAGTGCTTTAAAGAGGTTAATCATATCTCAAGATATTACCTTGTGAACTTGAAAAATTGAATCATTTCTTCTTCCTTTTGTCTTGAAATCAAATGCCATAGGGCATATTTTTATTCATGGGTCCTCTATTAAGGCAAGGTATGATTCATCAAGTTCTAATAACATTTGATGTATTGATTTTGAAGAAAAAAAAACTTTGCCAAGAGATTAGTGATATGATATCCAGAGAAAGAGTTCCCTGCAGGTTGAAAAACAAAGGTTTTTCTCATTTAATTTATATCACATTACACATTTATGTCAAGTGAATACTTCATGAAGTTTGACATCAAGACAAATATTATTAGTAATAAATCTATCTTTCAGGTATATTGTAAAGTTTAATTAGTTGCCATCTGAAGAGTGCTTTGTATATAGAAACTGCTCTGTAAATCCCAAGTACTATTTATCATTAACAACCCTGAATGCATTTTATATTAATCAAATGTGAGTTAATTTGACATGACTCAAAATTGCTCAAGACCTACAAATGGTATAAATGGTCTAATTATAATACTCGATGATTCTAACCAAATAGGAAGAAATAAATAGTGGAAATATATATAAACACTGGGGAAAGAATTAAACATGAATCCAAAATAATAAAAAAGAGTAGGAAAATTTTTGTTCAGGGAAATAGTAAAATTGTAAGGAGACACAATAAAAGTTGTCATTTGACTACTGCTTTAGATTGAAGTGAGATTCTCTTCTTTTGCAGAATTAATCATTGCACTTCATGTGAAAACTCTAAAGGAGTTAAATCAAGGAACTATTTACTCCCATACATCTTTGCAATATTTAAAGATGCATAAAAATTTTCTAAGAATTATAAACAAATGTCTTTTATTCCTTTGGGGATCAAGAAGAGTTCCTTTTCTCCTGGGTACAGTCACACATACCTGTAATCCC
>PVLC010035775.1:0-16128 GCA_004027655.1 Graphiurus murinus | reverse complement strand
ACATAGATGAAGATAGAAGACATTATGTCAAGTGAAATAAGCCTGGCACAGAAAGAAAATACCACATGATTTCACTCGTATGTGGAATCTATAAAAGTTGATTTCACAGAAGTAGAAAATGGGAAGGAGCCCAAGATGCTGTCTGAGTGAAACACCTCTTCTCAGGCACTGTAAGCTTGAATCAAATCTGCCATAAAAGCAGCTTCTTGACGGAAGAAAAAAAGCAACAAAAGTGAAATACAGCTGAAGAGACCCCAGAAAGCTGACCAGGGAGAACAAAGGAGCCCAACCACGTGGCAGCCATGCCATGCCATGAAGCAGCAGCCACCATTAAGCCGCAGCCCGACACGGGGTCCACTAACACCGCTGAGTACCCAGCGACCAGACGTGGAGTAAGGGACTCCAGAACTTCACATCCTAAAAGGCAGCCTATCCCTGCAACTTCCACAGTGATCAGAACACGTGGTATGACCAGCATAAGCCCCCAGGGGACCACCCCAGCTCACCGCTCCCTCCAGAGCTGGAGCAGTGATCAATTGCACCGCAGAGCTTGAATCAAAACTGCCACAAACACAGCTTCCTGATGGAAGGAAAGAAAAGCAAAGCAGAAAAAATTGAACAAAACAACGAAAGCAGCTGAACAGAACTCAGGAAGAACAAAGGAGCCAGCACTCACCACGAACTGGCAGCTGCCATTTTGCCAGCCACCAAGACCTTCAACGACCTCCTGCACACCCAGCGACCAGAAGTGGAGTAAGCAACTACAGAATTTCACACCATAATCAGGCAGCAATCCCCACAGGATCAACAGTGATCAAGAGGCCTGGGACAACCATCTTAAGCCTGCAGCAAGGAAATCCAGCTCACCCCTCCCACCGGAGCCAGAGCAGCAGGGATCTGTAAGTTAAATTGCACCCCGGGGTGCGGGGGGCCCTTATGCAAAGGGCAGACTCAGTCACCCATCCTTCTAGCAATTATATAGGAACAGAAGTGCCGGAAGAACTCAGTGCACACAGGGCATAGAGACCTTCCAGGCACACTGGAAAATGCCCGGCAATTAGACTGCACTCCTGCCAACAGCAAAGGCAGAGAGAGAGAGATGTAGACAGAACCTGTGGAGAGCTCAGAGACATGAGCTTGCAGCTGGAGAGGCATCAGCGGAACTTCCAGCCTGCACTGATGGAGAGAGAAAATAAGAATGCCAGAGACATACTAGAATATATAATAGAGTGACCAGATATTTAAAAGCTGAAAATATCCACACATACCCAAAAGGGATGCAGAGGCCAACTAAGCTCTGTACTTAAAAACTAGCAGGGTTTTGGGTTGTTTTTGTTTTGTTTTGCTTTGTGTGTATGTGTGTGTGTTCTGTTTTATTTGTTTTTACTCTGTTTTGTTTTGTATTGCCTTGATTTGTCTATGTTTGTTTGGATGACTGATTGCTTTGTTATTTTTTGCTCAGTTTGTTGACTCTCATCCTTATCCCTTTTACAAGCTTCCTTCCCTCCCTCTCATCTATATTCTTTTCCTCAATACTTTTTTTCTTTTTTCTTTTTCCTTCTTTCCCTGTCTCATATCAAGACCATCACATACTACCACACCTAAAATTCTATATTGAATACCAGAATCCCCCGACATATCCACTATCACTAATCTTTACCATATATCACCTGAACACATTCAACCTCTTATTCCATGGGACCATACCCTCTTCTTTACCTTATTCTTGCATTCATCACTGTGACTTCTCACCCAACCTTTACCACTGAACACAACCTGTCCCTGTATATATGAGCGGACCCCTCTAAACACCCACTGCAGATATTGGACGAGAAAGCTTGCAAAAGCAGCAAAGACATAAATTTAATTACAGGGACACAACATATCAAAACCTCTGGGACACTTTGAAGGCAGTACTAAGAGGAAATTTTATAACACTGAGTGCCCAAATAAGAAGAACAGAAAATCACCAAATAAATAACCTAATGACACAGCTCAAAGCACTCGAAAAACAAGAATAGTTCAACCCCAAAGCTAGTAGAAGACAGGAAATTATGAAAATCAGAGCAGAAATTAATGAAGTAGAGAATACAAAAACAATAAGGAAGTCAACAAAACCAAAGGCTGGTTTCTTGAAAAAAATAAACAAGATAGATAAACCATTGGCCAACCTAACCAAAACAAAGAGAGAATCAACCCAAATTACCAAAATAAGAGATGAAAAAGGGGATATTACCACCGACAATATGGAAATACAGAGGATCATCAGAAAGTATTTTGAAAAACTATACACCAACAAAATGGAAAACATAGAAGAAATTGAGAGACTTCTAGACACATATAACCTTCTTAAATTGAGTCAAGAAGATACAGAAAACTTAAACCGACCAATAACAATCAAAGAGATAGAAACAGCAATGAAGAGTTCACCATCAAACAAAAGCCCAGGGCCAGATGGTTTTCCAAGTGCATTTTATAAAACATTTATAGAGAGCTAATCCCAATACTCCTCAAACTATTCTGGGAAACAGAAAGAAATGGGACCCTCCCGACGCCCTAAAGCACATGATGTACTTACACAATCATATCAGGGTCACTCACTGAAGTGAACCTGAGGGGAGGGAGAGGGAGGGAATGGGGTGGGAATTGGGGAAGGGGTCAAATGAGAATTGTGTGCAAATATATTGTTAACAATTTGTACTTAACAAAGATGTATGCTACAATGCACGAATTACTACAATAAAAAATTAAAAAAAAAAAGAAATGGGACCCTCCCAAAAACATTCTATGGAAGCCAACATTACATTAATACCAAATCCAAATAAAGACAGCTAAAGAAAAGAAAACTATAGGCCTATATCGTTGATGAACTTAGATGCAAAACTGCTAAACAAAATACTAGCAATGTGCATTCAAAACGACATCAAGAAAATTATGCACCATGACCAAGTCGGGTTCATCCCAGGGATGAAAGACTGGTTCTACATATGAAAAACAATCCATATAATTCAACACATAAACAGAATCAAAGACAAAAATCACATTATCATCTCAATTGATGCTGAGAAAGCATTTGACAAGATCCAACACCATTCATGCTAAAAGCACTGCAGAGAATCAGAATAGAAGAAACATCCTAAATATCATAGAGGCAATATACAATAGGCCCACAGCCAATATCATATTAAATGGAGAAAAACTGCAAGAGTTTCCACTAAAGACAGGAACAAGACAAGGATGTCCATTATCACCTCTTCTGTTCAATGTAATACTTGAGACTCTAGCCAGAGCAATAAGGCAAGAAAAGGAAATCAAAGGGGTAAAAATAGGGAAAGAAGAACTAAAACTATCCCTTTTTGCCGATTACATACTATATTTAGAGATCCAACAAACTCAACCAAAAAACTTATAGTTCTGATCAACAAATTCAGCAAAGTGTCTGGATACAAAATCAATCTTCAAAAATCAGAAGCTTTCCTGTATGTCAACCATAAATCCACTGAAAAAGAAATCCAGAAAGAAATTCCACTCACAATAGCATCCCGAAAAATAAAATACTTAGGGATAAATCTAACCAAAGAAGTAAAAGACCTCTATAAGTAAAACTATAAAAAGTTGAAAAAAGAAATCGATGAAGACCTTAGAAGATGGAAAGATCTTCCATGCTCTTGGATAGGCAGAATAAATATCATCAAAATGGCCATCCTCCCCAAAGTGATCTACAGATTCAATGCATTACCCACGAAATTGTCAAGGTCACTCCTCACAGACATAGAAGAATCAGTCCTTAAATTCATTTGGAACAACAAAAAGTCCAGGATAGTCAAAGTAGTTCTTAGCAACAAGAACCATGCAGGAGGTGTCACAATACCTGACTTCAAACTCTACTACAAAGCCACAGTAATAAAAACAGTATTGTAGTGGCACAAAAACAGACACATAGATCAATGGAGCAGATTAGAAGACTCAGAAACATACCCACGTGCTGATAGTCAATTGATTTTTGACAAAGGAGCCAAAAATATACACTGGAAAAAAGATAGCCTCTTTAACAAATGGTGTTGGCAAAACTGGTTAACCATATGCAGGAAAATGGAAATAAACCCCACTTCTCAACCTGCACAAGAGTCAACTCAAGGTGGATCAAAGATCTGGAAGTCAGGACAGAGACCTTGCAGCTACTTGAAGAGGGCATAGGACCAACACTTGAACACATAGGCACAGTTAAAAACTTTCTCATCGAGACCCCAAAAGCACAAGCAACTCAAAGGAAGATCAATACATGGGATTGCATTAAACTTAAGAGGTTCTGTGTAGCAAAGGAAACTATCAAGAACTTCAACAGAGAGCCTACAGAGTGGGAGAAAAATTTTTGCCAACTACTCTTCTGATAGAGGACTAATATCTAGGATATACAGAGAACTCAAGAAAATCACAGCTAAGAAAAAAAACAACCCAATCAAAAAATGGGCAAAGGATCTAAATAGACACTTCACAAAAGAAGAAATACAAATGGCCAATAAATGTATGAGGAAATGTTCAACATCATTAGCAATCAGAGAGATGCAAATCAAAACTACCTTGAGATTTCACCTAACTCCAATCATAATGACAGTCATAAAAAAATGAACAACAATAAATATTGGTGAGGGTACAGAGAAGTGGGAACCCTAATACATTGTTGGTGGGATTGCAAATTGGTGCATCCACTTTGGAGAACAGTATGGAGGATCCTCAGACAAATGGGAATGAACCTACCATATGATCCAGCAATACCACTTCTGAGTATCTACCCAAAAGAATGGAAACCAAATTATCAGACCAACGCATGTGTATTTATGTTTATCACTGCAAAATTCACAATTGCCAAAATGTGGAAACAGCCAAGATGTCCATCGACAGATGAATGGATTACAAAACTATGGGATATGTACACAATGGAATTTTAGTCAGCCATAAAGAAGAACAAAATCATGTTATTTGCAGGGAAATGGATGCAACTGGAAAATATTATGTTAAGTGAGATTAGTCAGTCACAAAGAGTAAAAAAACATATGTTCTTCCTAATATGCGGATGCTAGGGAGAAGATGGGGCATAAGAGGGTCTCCAGATGAAAAAGGAGAAATCCTAGATAACCAAAGAAGTTGACTTAACTGAAGGTTATGGATGAGGTGTGTGTGGGGGGGTGAGAATTAGGGAAGTAGTTAAATGAGAAATGTGTGCATCTTTGCCTTTATTAGCTGTACCTAACAAGAATGTCTGATTACAATGCACCAATTAATAAAAATAAAAAATTAAAATAAAAATAAAGAAGTAGAAAATGAATGGCAACACCAGGGACTGGGGTTGTTGAGTGATGAGGAGTTGGAGAGATGTTGATAAAAGGATACAGAATTTCAGTTAAGAGGAATAAATTAAAGAGATATCTTGTACAGTATGGTGGCTATAGTCGATACTATATTGAATTCTTTAAAAATGCTAAGAATGGACAATGATAAGTATGTGAGGTAAAGTTATGTTAATTAGCTAGGTGTTATCATTCCACAATGCACATATACTTCTAAATATCATAAGGTACATGCAAAATATATGTAATTTTGTCAATTTAACAAAATTAATTAATTAATAATTTAAAGAGAAAATATTATATTGAGGAGAATGGTGGTAAAGTCATTAGTTAACCCAAAGAATATGACATGGTGACTTAACTTCTACATTACCAGAGTAATTTGTCACTAATGGCATTATAGAATTGGAGTTATAATAAATCTATAAAGAAAAATATTTAAAAGCCATTTTGAACTTGCAAATGTTCATGTAAAAACATTGTTTTATATAAGAAAATAGTAAATATTTCTAAGTATATATTTGCAAATTCATACATTAGCAGTGATAAGCCTCAATTTTATTTCACAGTAGAATCAGTTCAAGATGTATAATCAATTGCTCACTCTAAGCACACGGAATTTCTCTGTGTCACAAGGGCTGTTAAAAGGAGCTTTCAGTCGTTCCTCGTTTTGAATCGCCATGGTCCTTCCTCGGTGTCTCATTGTATCCTCCCCAGGGAAATCACTTTGACAATGGCCCTGCGGATCTGCTGGGTTTTGATGCTGTAGATAACAGGGTTCATCAGGGGTGGGAAGAGCACAGAGACCGTGCCCATCAGGATGTGCACCAGCGGCGAGGTGTGGTGCCCATATCTGTGCACGATGGACAGGCCCAGCACGGGCACGTAGAAGCAAAGCACCGCCAGGATGTGGGAGACACAGGTGTTGAGGGCCTTGAGCCGCTCCCCGGCCGAGGCGATGGCCAGCACCGTGCGGAGGATGATGGTGTAGGAGAGCAGGATGAAAAGAACATCCGAGCCCATGGCCAGCATGATGACGCACAGTCCATAGAGTCTGTTGAAGCTCGTGTCTGAGCAGGCCAGGCGGATCATGTCCTGGTGCAGACAGTAAGCATGGGAGAGAGCCCCTGGGTGACAGTAGTCAAATTTCAGTAAGTGCAGGGAGGGAGCCGCGGTGATGGCGGCACTGCGCATGCCCAGCACAAGCCCCACCAGTGCCACGCGGGGACCGGTGAGGACAGACGCGTAGCGCAGCGGGAATCGGATGGCCACCAGACGATCCAGAGCCATAGCAAAGAGCACGGCCGACTCCATGAAGGAGAAGGAGTGGAGAAAGTGTTGCTGCAGAACGCAGGGCACCAGGCCCACTGTCCGCGCATCAAACCACAGCACGCCCAACACCGACGGCAGTGTAGACACACACAGGCCCAAGTCCGTCACAGCCAAGATGGCCAGGAAGTAGTACATAGGCTGGTGGAGGGAAGGGTCTGTCCGTACCAGGTGCAAAATAGTGGCATTACCCACAAGGGCCACCAGGTATCCTACAAAAATGGGCAGTGAGATCCAATGGTGAGCCCACTCCAGGCCCGGGAAACCGGTCAGCAGGAATGTAGAGTAGCTCAAGTTGACACCTGGTAGAATGGGCATCCTCATTCCTCAGAGGCTGTTCACTCTGGGGAAGGTGCAATGTGTTTAAAGGTTAATAAGTCAGTAAGCACGAGTCCTCCCACCATCACCAGGTACCATCCCCGGCTGGGGTCAGTCTGTTCTTTCTGCACTGCATTCAGTGGCCTCTTAATCAACCACTGACTTCACACACAGCCCAAAGTCCTTCCCTGCTTTCTCCACTATTTTTCTATTCCCATCGAATCCTTAATGACATTAACTGTCATTAATGTCTTGTTTGTGCTCTTGAGCAGTGAATAGAATATGGGCCTTTTTTAACTTCTCTCATAAAAACCTATGTATCTCAACCTTAGAATCCTCAGATCTTAAAAATTCTGTGACTTTCAGTTGCTTTCTCTCCTTTCCTGTAGAAGAAATGATCTCTAATTTTTCTAAGCAAATTCAGGATGCCTGTTGGGAACATCCTTTTCTAATCTGCTCCCCATAAAAATCTCCTTTTTGAGATTATGCAACCCTTTCCACATGTCCACTAGGTCAGAAGACAGAGTATTCTGCTTCTTTCCAAACTCAATCCCCCTCAAATGACCCCTGGTTCTCAGAGTCCAGAGTCCAGGCTTCACACATCTCAGGTCCCTGGGGGGCCTCATTGTTCCCACACAGTTATGCTAATTCAGCCTGAACCATCAGTTTGTGTTATTTTTACTCAATTACTGAGATGCTTTTCTTTTGAAATATAATTTCAGATTACATGGGCAAATTAGATTCTTTGTTTCTTTTTCCTTCTGTCTTTTCAAAGATAGGCTTCCTCTGAAACCAAACTGGAGGTAGAATACACACACACACACACACACACACACACACACACACACACACACACACCACAAAGAAAAAAATTAAGAAAAGTTATTAGAACAGTGCTTCCCATGCAGAAAGCGCATATTAATAAATGTTCTTTGAAGCGACCACAAAAATAACAAGGTCTATTCCTTGCTCAAATTAGTTTATTAAGTCCTAAAAATAGCACCTGATGCAAAAGGCAAACCCTGCTATTCCCAGTCTCAATATCTGATATAATGTTTGCTTCTGTATTTTCATCAGTAAAACAAGGATAATGATTATTTTCTAATGAAAGAAAAGATGTGAGTTTTAGTTGACACACCGTGTGTATGGAATCTAGGACAGAGTTTGGAACACACTGATTAATCTATTTGTTATTACTCCTGAAACAAAAACTGATTTTCTTGTAAATTCCTTCTCCACGTTAATATGAAAGTATGTTAGATCTTCACAGACAGTGCCACATGCCTTTGAAGGACTGGGAACCTACGGAAAGACTCAGGACAATAGGAGCAATAGAAAGTCAGTGAGAAGAAAGGATAATGAGGAACAGCTCTCAGTTTATACTGAGTGAAAGAAAGGGGGCACAGAGACAAGCTGAGAAATGAGGCTTAGGAAAGTAAAATGAAGGTCATGGAAAGGGTGAGAGGCAGTGGAAGAGTGGCTTCTTAAGAATATACTAAATGGGTTTGGGAGGCTGGGACAGGAGGATCCACAGGTTCCAGAATAACCTCAGCAACTGAACAAGACCTTCAGCAACTTAGTAAGACCCTGTTTCAAAACCAAAAAATAAAAAGGGCTGGGGGGTGTAGCTTGGAGGTAGAATGTCCCTGGGTTCAATGCCCAGTATGAAATTATACATATAATATATAAATATCATATATAATATGTGTAAATATTATATAATATATGTAGATATTATATAATATATGCAAATATTATACACATATTTATATATATAAAGTAAGGTGGGAAACAAATGGGACTTTAGGTAAGTGTAGAGACAGGCTAGTAGAATAGTGGAAGGGGTTTAGGAGAGGAGAAAAAGGAGAACTGATGAAAGAAACAATTCAAATAACACTGTGTCCATATGTGAAGGTGTCACTACCAAGCTTACTCACATGTTCAGGGAGGGGTGGGTATTGTGGTGGCATCTGCTGGAAACACATAAGTGCTGTGTGCATGCATGTTTGTATCACTTTTAACCTCACTATCATGTATAATTGCAATGTGCCAATAAAAGTATACAAAATATATTTAGTGTGAGTGCCGGGAGGGGGTCATGGTTCCAGAAGAAGGTGAGGCCAGAAGACACTGAGTAAGTGAAAGAAGGAGAATGGAGTGAGTGCTGAAAGATGGTGAGAAAGATGTTAGAGGACAGAAAAGGGCAAGCTGAGTAACAAAGGGGAAGGAGGGTGTGTAGTTTAGAGGAAGAAACCAAGAGACAGACGATGAGAGAGGCATGGAACTCAGAAGGAAGGGCCAAAGGGGCTGCAGAATGGAAAAACACTGTGTTAGAGAGAGGACTGTTGAGAGACTGAGAGGAGGGCGACCAATAGCAGAAAGCTGGGGAGAGAGGAATAGAGAAGAGGAGAGAAACTGAGGAGTCCTGAAGGGAAATATCAGGGAATAAGTTGAGAGAAGTGTAGGGACCAAGAGAGAGAAAGGAAGAGGGGGAAGGGAAGAGTAGGAGGTCAAATGCAAGAGAAAGAAGGGTTTTGAGAAGAGAAAGTCTCTCAAGAAACAACAGGAGGGAGTCTGGGACTGGGAAGGAGGGAATGGGAGATTGGTCAGACGCCAGAGGAATGCTAGGGAGAAGCATGAGCTGAAGGATGATGGGGCAGTGTGGAGCCTCCATGTCAGTGCCCTAGAGAAGGAGGTGAGCCGCTCCTACAGCTGTTGTTCAACCTCCTCGTCTCAAGGCCACAGGACAATATGTAGGCTGTAGCCCTCTAGGTGGCATGGTGTGATGACCCACAGCAGTGGGGCTAGGATAAGATCTGCATTCAAATCCTAACTTTATCTATGAACTCTATGATTGTGCAATTTATTTGCTTAACCTCAGTATCCTCATCTGAACAACTGAGACAATTTACCCATTTTGTAGACTAGAGAGCCATTTGCATGCAATTTTAAGTAGAATGTAGAATCGTACACTCAGTCGATGTAGATTATTATTATTTGCCATTTCTGTAACTGCCTCTTTTTGAAACTTCCTCATAATATTTATCTATCACATGCCAGGTATGGCCTTTCGCTTCTTGTCTGCAGCAAGTTCTAAGGAGAAGTCAGGAAGTATCTGACAACAGTGAGGAGTGAAAATCTCAGGGTAGGAGACCTAAGATCTTGAGCATAATTTTGGACAAGCTATCTGCACGACTTTGTAAAGTTACTAATTCTCCTAGCACTTTCTTTTCATTCTATGATGAAAGACTTTCAAACATGCCCTGCCTCCATTCTAGGAAAGCTATTTGCTCTGAAGCATTGGAAATGCCATGAACTGAGGCAGAAATTTTGAGATTATAATTTTTTACCTACCCCAATTTGTATCCCTCCACTGCAAGGCACAGCTCACTAATAAGACCAGTTCTCTCCAACCAAAACCATCAGAGGCGATATCACAGGACAATAGCCTACCCACAGACTGGCTAGCCCCATAGAAACTGCCCTATCCCAAAACTTGATGCAGAATCCTACTTGATAAAAGAAATTGGAGAGGTCACTGGGCTGACTCCCTCCATCCACAAACCAAAGGACCTTCAACAACTCACTAGTTTCTTCCTCTGTGTAGCTTCTTTCCAGACCCCTGTAGTCTTTCTCAGCCTCCTCTGATTGACCCAGGATAATGCTCTGCCTGGGCTGTATGGTAATTATAAGGCTCTCTGTCTTTCTCCCTTGGGTGTTGGGCTCTCAGAGGAATCTACTTAGATGGGTGAAGATCTGACAAACACAAAAGAGGGGCACTTAGCTTTTGGGTGTCCTAGTTATCTTCCATGACACTTTATGACCCATGAATACCACCATGAGATATTTTAGTGAATCAGATGATCCTTCACTCTTTCCCCATAGCTGTTACCTCTGTGAGAAAATTTGTTGGTTTGCCCTCAGTCCTTCCCTTCCATCTCCTTACCTTTCCCCCAGACAAAACCTCCTTTGAGAATCTCCTTCCAACCAGGTAGTTTACTCCTATTCACTCAGCAAATATCTACAGATTATACGATTTGGCCAGACATTTGGATGCAAAGATTAGTAAGACATAATCTTTATCTTTGAGAAAAGTATTGTCTTCTATAGGAGATGGATGTGAAAAAGATGAATTCTCCCAAAGAGAGCAAAAGCAGGCTGCAGTGGAGATGCAAATATTTAGTGGTGTGTGTGTGTGTGTGTGTGTGTGTGTGTGTGTGTGTGTGTGTGTGTCTGTGTGTGTGCGCATTACTGGGGATGGAACTGGAACCGAGGGGCATTCTACTTCTGAGCTACACCCCCAACTCTTTTTATTTGAAACAGAATCTCACTAAGTTGTTAATGGTCTCCCTAAATTGCTGGGCTTGTCCTCAAACCTGTGATCCTCCTATGTCAGCTTCCCAAGTACTGGATTACAAGCATTTTGCACCACACCTAGCTTTTGGGTCTTCTTTACTAATGGCTGCTCTCTCACTAGATCTGAGATGCTAAATAGATAGGGAAACGTGTGCAAAGAGGCTCAGAGTCATCACAAAGCAAGATATTATAAAATTATGTGAATATCAATAACCTGAAAAATGTGTTTTGTCTACAAAATGTCAGCCTCACAGGCTTACAGAAGCCTGAGGATATTAATTAACATGAGATATAAAGAATTCTACATGCAAGAACAGGGGGTCAGGACTATGGAATGGTCCAGACCATTTAGAACAGATACTGTCATTTACAGGAATAAATGTAGCGTAGATGAAGTTTTTTTGTCTTTTTATTTTCCTTTTTTACTGAAGAAGTATAACTCAATAAAAGTATAAATACTGCCATCAGAAAGACTGTAAAAATTCTGATGTAATGCTGGGCTAGTTATTTTTCATTTGGGCCTCAGTTTACTTGTCTGTAAAATGGGTGTATAATATCTATTTCATAAGTTCATTTTCTACATAAAATGATCCTTAGCCTATTAAGGCATTAGAAAATCTTGAGGTCATAAGATGTGCTTAAAAATAGCTAAAATATGAGAAAATTCCATACCATCCTCTCAATTTTGATGTGAACCTAACACTGTTCTAGGAATAGTCTATTAACAAATAGTGAGTACTATAGTTTATGTTTTTGTCCATTGCTTTGAATTTATAATACTAAATAGAAAAACTGAAATTATAGTCTTGGAAAAGAAACATAAAAGTTAACAAGAAGTCAAGCATTTGAACTTCCTTTAATAAAGCAGGACATGTCTTGAAATGACTGGTCTTGTTTGGAAAGAAGGCTCAGCATAATGGTTTAAAAAAATCAGACAGAGCAGGAGAAAAAACTTTGAGGATATGGTATGTTATACTAGGTACTCATCTCTATAGACTTTTAGCCCAATTAGGGGCCTTATTATGGGTACTCAGTGACACATTTAGCCCCAGGGCTCAGTAGTGGCCTTTTTAAGGCCTAGGAACTTGACAATGGCACAGCGGATCTCCTTGGTCTTAATACTATATATGATTGGATTAAGCATGGGAGGCACAAAGAGGTAGATGTTGGCCATAAGAAGGTGGACAGCAGGCGGAGCATGTTTCCCAAAGCGGTGCACCAGGGATAGCCCCATCATGGGCACGAAGAACACTAGCACGGCACAGAGATGTGAGGTGCATGTTTGGAAGGCTCGGAGCTGCTCCTCTTGGGAGGCCAGTCCTGCCACCGTGTGCAGGATGAGTCCATAGGAGAGCACAATGAGCACCAGGTCCAGCATCACAGTGAATACCACCAGAGTCAGTCCATACAGGTTGTTGAAGGTGGTGTCTACGCAGGCCAGGTGTATCACTTCTTGGTGTAGGCAAAATGAGTGGGAGAGGACTAGAGAACCACAGTAGGGAAAGGCCTTCAGGAGGAGGACGATAGGGACAAGGGCCACGGGTCCCCGGAGGATGACAAACAAGCCTGCCCTCATCACTCGCTGGCCAGTGATAATGACTGAGTACCTCAGTGGGTGGCAGATGGCTACAAAGCGGTCAAAGGACATGACAAGGAGCACTGAGGACTCCATGAAGGAAAACGAGTGGATGCAGAACATCTGGGTTTGGCAGGCTCCAAAGTAGATACTATGGTAGTTGAACCAGAAGATCCCTATAGTGGTGGGCAAGGTGGACACCGACAGACCCAGGTCAGTGAGGGCCAACAAGGATAGCAGATAGTACATGGGTGTATGCAGGCGAGAGTTGGTCTTAATAATGATCAGAATGAAACAGTTACCTGAGATGGCCACCATGTACATCAAGAAAAAGGGGATGAAAATCCAGCGTTCGATGGCTTCCAAACCAGGTAAGCCGGTGAGGTAGAACATGGGGCTAAAGTGGGAAATGTTGGGCCAGGCCATGGATTGAGGCCTGAGAGGATAGTGGGCGGGCATTCTTCAAGGACTGAGCTGAAAATGAATGGATATTTCTGGTTATTAACTCTTCAGCTTTACTAACCCATAGGTATAAACGACACAATGACCATCATTACTATTAGAATCATCTATCACACTATCATCAATTTCACTATATTATTGAAATTTTCTGCGATAACATCACCCTGACCAGGCTTTCTTCTACATATTCCTATTATTTCTATTCCTCCTCAGTCCCCTTTACTGACTTATTGTCATTGTTCATCACTTATATATAGTTGTTCCCTTCCTTGGCAATTTTATGACACTTTATTATTTTTCTTCAGGCAATATAATTTACTCCTATAATTTCCATTGGAATATTGGCATCCACCTACTAGTAAGCATGAAATTGATAAATCCAGAACTTATCTTTTCTTTTGATTTCCAGACTCATTCATATATATATATATATATGTAATCAAATGCTGAACATTTTATCTTTTTATACTGAGGAGATTGAACCAGGGGCATTCCATCTCAAAGATGCATCCTAGCCCTACTTTATTTTTTTATTTTGAAACAAAGTCTTACTAAATTACTGAAGCTGGTCTTGAGCCTACAATCCTCAGCCTCCCAGGTTTACAGGTGTGTGCCACCATGCCCAGCTGAGCATTTGCATCTTGATGTTTCATGGTTACCTCCAAAGCATATCAAAATTTTGTCTTTTCTTCTTATTAATTCGTGTTTATTATCTTAGTGGTGTAAGTTTAAAAACTAAGTTGTTTTTTCTTTCTATTTCTGTTTGTGGTGCTGGGGATCAAACCCAGGGCCTTTCACATGCTAGATGAGTGCTCTACTATTAAGCTGCATCCCTAGTCCCCCAATTTAATTTTAATTCTTTCTTCCATGTCACACTTCTTCCCAATATCTAGTCAATAAAAAACTCCTAGAGTTTTCATCAACTAAATACCTCAAATCTGTCTACTCACATCATCTTCACTGAGGCTATCCTAATCAGATTACAATGACCTCTTCCTAGATTATTCAAATTTGTATTCTGCGTTTCTCTAATTGGTTGACTCCACTGTAGCAAGAGAGGTATTTACAAAACCAAATTTGGTATGAAGTGCAAAAGGTTTAAAATAATGTGCGAGATCTTGCCTTATCTTATTTTTGTTTATATTTTTATTCTTATCTATTTTGATTTCCCCTTTATCTTTATGTTGCCAATGACACTAAACAATTATCCCAATTTTTCTGGTATTTTTGCTTATATCCAAACATGTATAGGGTCATTCTTCCTGAAATGCAGATATTCTTTCTGGAATAGTTTTCCCTTACTCTTTGTCTAGCTAATTTCTATTCATACCACTTGCCTTAGCTTAGACATTGAATTCTTTAGAAAGACTTAGAAATCCCTCACATTTTGGCTGCATACCCTCCTATGTGTTCTCACAGACTCATTGTACTTTTACTACCACTGTACTTATCATGCAGCATTGTCATTTTCCGTATTGCCTCTAAGATGTGAACCTCTGTAGACAGAATCATGCCTGCCTTCTTTTTAAATTTTAATTTTAGCTCTAGAAATTGGCTTTTAAAACTACCATATCACTGGAACCCTCTTGGAACTTCTCTCTCTCTCTCACACACACACACACACACACACACACACACACACACACACACATACACACACTGGGAATTGGCTCCAAGGGCACTGTACCACTGATCTACATCCACAGCACTTTTAATTTTTAAAATTGTTTTACAGAGCCTTCGTAAATTGCTAAGGCTGGCTTTGAACTAGCAATACTCTTGCTTCAGTCTCCTGAGTAGAGACATGAGCCACTGTACCTAACCATCAACCTTATTTCAATAATCATTTGTTAGCCTGGTGTGGTGACTCACACTTGTAATCCCAGTACTTGGGAGGCTGAGGCTGGAGGATCCGGGTTCACAGCCAGCCTCAGTTACTTAGTGAGGCCCTCTGCAACTTAGTGAGACCCTGTTTCAAAATAAAGAACAAAATAATAGTGCTGGGGGTGTAGCTTGGAGGTAGAATGCCCCTGGGTTCAATCCCAGTACTGCAATAAGTAAATAAAAATAAATAAATAAATAATCATTTATTAAATGATTCAGTAAATACTTACTGAATTTGTACTATATGGAAAACATGACTGTGATAGGTACTGGACATGTGATGGTTAACAAAAACAGAATAAAGATAAAAATGTCACATAACTATATACTGTATTGCAAGGTAATGGAGTGCTATAAAGAATAATAGGTTAGTTAGAGAAGACCTCTCTGAGACAACAACTTCAGAGATGTGATTTGAATAAATTTGGGGGTGAATGCATAGATATCTCAGAGAACAGTCCAGGCAGAGGAAGTACAAGCAAAAGTTCATGAAGCAGGTAGCAGCTCCACACGTTTCAAAGACAAAAGGAGGCCAGTGTATGTGCAATGGAAGAGGCAAAGTGGAGAGTGTTGGAAACAGCTGAGGCAGCAGCTAAGTGCTAGATCATGTATGGACTTGTGAGTTATTAAAGGACTTTGAATTTTATTATCCTTGTGAGCTAGAGTTGAGAGTAGAGGTGCTGTGTGGATAAAAGTTTTAGGAGGTTCCAGAATAGAGAAAGAGTTTAACAGGGATTTGTAATTGTTCAGGGAAAGATGACTTCTTGGACAGTAGAACTTGGTGGCAGAAGATGTGAGGAGTGGCTGGACAGATTGAGTTGAGTGTGGATGTTTTGGTAAATTATAGTCAAGGAT